>APFE031511691.1:94601-178313 GCA_000404065.3 Pinus taeda | reverse complement strand
TTTTTTTTTTGTAAATCAGCTTTTGTATTAACAAAGTAAAAATATAGTACAAAACTTCTGCTTTAGCAGATTAATGGCTACTAGTCAGCAGGCCTGGCTACTTAGAAAGAAAAACACAGGCACACCTCGCAGGGTGGCAGAGAATTGAAACATTCCAAACCATACTGGTTCCGAGTACAGAAGACATAACATGAATTGCAAAAGAGGAGGCGAAGGAAGCGATCAGCAAAACGAGGAACGAGTCCTCCGTAGTCAACGGTTGGCATGTCCTAGCTTGGGAGGGTTGCCCGGCTGGGTGCCAAAAGAGTCCCCCCGCTGAGTCTCAGCAGGATTGTCGTCGTTGCCTATGACATTGCGGAGGAGCTTGATTAACACAGCGAGCTTTTTGTTTATGCAGTCCGCTTGTTGGTCTAGCGAGAGAGCTTAAATTCGATGCTTTCCACCACCGCCATGTGGTCGTGCTCCATTGCCTCAGTGTGTCTCTTGAGGTTGCGGAGCTGCTCTGCTTGCTCTTCCTGGGCGTCCAGAACTTTAGCGAGGAGGGTCTTCAACCGCCAAGCTTCAGCTTAGGTCCGAACGAACTGGGTGGCTCGCGTATGGGTAGTTCCCGGGTCCAGGAGCCAATCGACTTCCTTTCTCAGTTGTTGGTCTGAAACCTGAGTTTCCTCTTTCTTAACGCTGGTCTCTAGTTCACTTATTTTGTGCTTGTTGCGCAGGGAAGTCCTGGTTTCGTACATTGTCTTTGCTTGCTGGAGGTCTTTAATTGCTGATTGGTTTCGACAACCTTCCCCCTTCATTGCGTTGCCTGTGGCCACGGAGAGATCCTGCACTAAGTTTGCAGAGGGAGCAGGCTCAGACTTATTACGCTCTAAAACAATGCTTTTCTTTGAGGCCGTGATGGTTGTTAAATAACAAATGATCGGGAGGTGATCGGTGAGTGGCTGTTGATGTCTATGCCACTTGCCTGTCCGATCGGCATAATTGTTGCGCGATGGGAGGATGGTTAGATCTTGAAATGATTGCCGGCCTTTACGATCATCGTCACCTTCTTCATCCTGAGCCTGCCATGTGTGCTGTGTCCTGCTCTTCTTACGGCGGTTGATTTCAAAACAGATCATCGGGGGTGCGTATCTCTTGATCGTCTGCGTTTGACAGATATGCCTTATGTCATTCATCCTTCGGCTCTTGCCCGATTTAATGATGCTCGCTGAGTAAGCATGTCTAATCACCGGAAAAATTAAATTATTCCATCGTTCGATCGCCCGCCTCTGCCGGCATCATATCCAGCTTGGCTAGCTACATGCACTTTTCCTAGAGCTCTGGGCAATCGATGTCTTGCCACCAGTTGTCCCACCTTGCGTTGGGGTGTTCAATCCCGAAGTTCGCTAGGTGGTCTGCGACTGTGTTACCCTTACGTCGGATCACCTGAAAGGTGAGACCTTTCATTTCCTCGAGCATTTTCGCAATGTTATCAGTTACCTGAGCTAAACAACAATGTTTTGTTACCTTGCTTGCCGGCGTGCCTCTGTAGATTTTCCTGGCCGAGGTGATGGCAACTTCTGAGTCACCTTCGATTACTGCATTGCCTGTTCAGTTTAATCTGAGAATTCTTAATCCTTTTTCCAGAGCTACGAATTCCATCTCGTTGTTGGTGCCTTCTCCCAGTGCTTGACTGTAAATGTATAGTATTTCCCCTTTGTGGTTTCTGATGACTCCTCCTATACCTGCTAGACCGGGATTACCTCTTGAGGCGCGGTCGAAGTTTAACTTTAGGAAGTCAACAGGGGGCCTGTGCCATCCAACTGGTCCCGTTCGAGGTTCCTGCTGGCTGTTTGTGGTTAATATGCTGTGCCCATTATCCAATTTGAAGATTTTCAGAATTTGCTTGTCTCTAGCTGAGAGTTGGCTGTCAGAAACTGCGCTACATTTTGCCAGGATCAGCTGTCGAACATTTTCGGTTAAGGTGAGTTGCGAAATCTCTAAGTTCCTATCATCATTCTAAAAAATTCGCCTGTTCCTTTCCTTCCAAATGGTCCAGGTTATGAACCCTGGCAGGAATTTCCAAATGCTATTAATTCTGATATTGTTAGAGTAGTCGCTAGGCCAATGCAAAATGGTATTTTGGATGGAGTCTTTATCCATGTTGTTTTGTTGCATGATAGTTTCTATCCACTTCCATAAGTACTCTTCCCATTCGCATGAATTAAACAGATGATTTATGTTTTCTTTTGCTGCTCTGCAAAGGGGACATATGGAGGGACCAGAGAATCCTTTTTTGCGTAAATTTTCCCAGGTAAGGGTTTTTCCTTGCATGAGGAGCCAAATGAAGGTCTTTATTTTAGGCCAGAATAGGGTGTCCCAAACCTTGATGCTCCAGGGCATGACCTCCCTGTGTTCATAATGCTCCAGCTGCTCCCTTGCTTCTTTGAGGGTGAAATTGCCGCTTCCTTTCATTCCCCATCTTAGCTTGTCCCTTTCTGTGGATGTTCTTATCTTTATTTTGTTTAGAGTGCTTAGCAAGTTCCGTATGTTGTCATTTCCTGCGATTGGGGTGCAAGTGTTAAGGAGTGACCATTCCCTCCAGTCCTGTTCACTGTTGCCGTGGCTCTAGTACTGATGGACCTTGTAGTTGCCCCTGCTCTGACATTCCCTTTTAAGGTTCTCCAGTTTTGGAGTCACCAGGCGAGGTAATTGCTGCCAAGCATCCTCCCAAAAGAACGTTGTTTCCCTGTTGCAGATTTCCCAGAAGTTGTGGTCTTGAATTATGTTACGATTCCGCCTAGCTAAATTCCAAATGGGAGACCTTTCTGGCACGTCCTCCAACCTAATTAGGTCCTGTTCACTGCAATCTGGAGTGTATTTCTCCTTCCAGTGCCTTGCCCAAGGTAGAGTGGGTTCTTTTAACCAACGCCACCATAGCTTAGATCCACAAGTCATGTTGATGGTGTGGGGGTCTATTAGATTTAGGCCCCCTGCTGCTTTTGATTTACAGAGTTTGTTCCAGGCCACCAAAGCCCATTTGTTTTTTTCCGAATTGCCTTTCCATAAGAATGATATCTGGATGGTTCTTATCTTGTGAAGGATACCTTGAGGGGTTGACAGGATGGAAAGCATGTAGTGTGGGATGGCTTGAAGGATTGCCTTTGTTAGGACTAATCGGCCCGCAAAGTTGAGGGCTCTATGAGTCCAATGTCTACATTTGTTCTCCAATTTTGCCAGAATTTTTTCCCAGTGATGTTTTTGCCAAGGTTTGGAAGTTGGAGGGTCGCCCAGATATTTAGAGGGTAAATTGCCCTGTCTAAATCCAAGAATATTTGAAATATGCTTCTGGATTGCAAGATGAGTATTAAAGAAAAAAATGGTAGATTTGGCGTGATTAATTTCCATACATGACGCTTTGTTGAAGAGGCTTAGGATATTTTTGAAAGCCATAGCTTCTTTCACCGTAGGGGTGCCATGCAACATAGTGTCATCCAAGAACTGCTGGTGCGTGGTTGCAGGGATAGATTGCAGGGGATGAAGCCCTTGGATATTGCCTTCTGCTTTAGCCTTGTGGATGAGTCGACTTAGTCCTTCCATGAGGATCACAAAAAGGAAAGGGGAGAGAGTGTCTCCCTGCCTGATGCCCCGGGAGGGGGAGAAGGGTTCCGAGGGGGAGCCATTGACCAAGATGGAGAAATTGGAGGATTTAATTAAAGCAAGAATCCATTTAATCCATTGATAATCAAATCCAAAGGCTGTAAGGACAACCTCCAGATATTGCCAGTTGACTTTATCAAATGCTTTGGAGAGATCCAATTGCATTAACATACCTGCTATCTTCCTGGTCTGGAGAGTGTGCACCATCTCTTGTGCTAAGAGGATGTTGTCCAGGATTTGTCTGCCCTCCACATATCTGGACTGTTCTTCCGAAATTAGATTGGGAAGAATAGACTTGAGTCTATTGGATATAACCTTGAAGATGATCTTGTAGATCACATTACAAAGAGCTATAGGCCTAAATTTCTTAGGAGAGTTGGCATCCTCTTCCTTTGGAACCAGAGCCAGGAAGGTGGAGTTTAGCGATTTGAGAATGGTGCAGGAGCGTCTTGAATCTTCAACAACTTCCCATACCTCTGTTTTGATGGTGGGCCAGCGTGCTTTGTAGAAGTTTATGTGAAACCATCAGGTCCTGGAGCCTTGTTGTTTGGCATGCTTTTGACGGCCTCCTCCACTTCCTCCATTGAGACTTCTCTAAAAAGAGAGAGATTTTTCTTTGTAGTTATGATTCTGGGAATGGCCTGAGCTAGAGACTCTATTGCCTCTGTTCTTTCATCCTGCGTCTCCTGAGCAATGTGTTTGAAGTGCCTGGTGAGTAGAGAAGAAATGTCCTTATGATTCTGCAAAGTTTCTCCTGCTTCATTTTCGAGTCTAAGGATTTTATTTGCACTTCTGTAGTCTAAAGTGGACCTGTGGAAAAACTTTGTATTTTGCTCTCCTTCTTTGAGCCACTGGACTCTGGATTTCTGTCTCCAGAGTGTTTCTTCCTGTTGACAGCGGAGTTGCCATTGAGCCATCAGATCTTTTTCCTGCTCTTTGGAGACTTCACTGATATTCCCTGAGGTCCAGCTCTTGTGAATATGATCGAGCTTGCTTTCTATTATGGATTTTTCCTGAAAGATATTTCCGAATTCTGTTGCATTCCATTGCTTGATTTTGCTTTTAATGTATTTTAGTTTTCTTTGGAGCTTGAACATTCTGGTTCCTTTTATGTTCAATGGTTCACACCACCACTTCTCCAGCATGTTAACAAAGTTTGGGTGCTGCAACCAGAACTTTTCGAATCGGAAAGGCTTGCTTCTAGGAGTGCCTAGGAAGGCAGCTTCTAGTGAGATAGGCCAGTGATCCGATCCTCCACTACGAAGGATGTCAGAGTCCACTGTGATGCCTTCTAGAATGATGCTTTCTGAGATGAGAAATCTATCCAATCGAGAAGCTATTAGTTTCTCTCCTCCTCGTCTATTGTTCCAGGTGAAGGAGCTATTTTTGGGAAGGATGTCTACTAGTTTAGCATTTTCAATGAATTCTGCAAAGAGCTCTGCATCCCTGTTGAGCCTTCTTGTTCCTCCTTTTTTCTCCAGGAGAGAGGTTATCATGTTGAAATCTCCAGCCATAATGATCTTCGAGGTGAGATGTCTCAGTTGTAGACTCATGAGTGAATTAAGGAAATGAAATTTCTCTTCTAATCGTTGCGGTCCATAGACATTTATGCATAGGTAGGTTTTAGAATTACCTATTACTTGAACTTCCGTGGCAATGTAGGATCTGGTGGCCTCTATTGAAAGGACACTCACTACTCTGGTGTCCCAGAGAGTGGTGATGCCTTCCTCCCATCTTTGACTGGCTACTTCTATGAAGTCAATAGGTTTGCCTAATTTTTTGCTGATGTTTGCCATGTGAGTAGTGGCACATTTGGTTTCTTGTATGAACATGATGTCCGGCTTTTCTCTTTGGAACTTCCTTTGGAGAAGTCTTTGCTTTGCTAAGCTGTTGAGCCCTCTTGTGTTCCATGAGACTATTTTCATTTATAACAAGGATTGTTAATGGTAGGATGGGAAGGCATTGAGTGCCTTCATTTTTCCTGAGTTTAGCATTAGGATCCCTAGATCATGCAGCACCTCACCGTTTGTTCTTCATCCCCTTTTCTTTTTTTGCTTGAGGCCAGTTGGATTGAGGGAGATACTCTTGGAATGGTTTCCTGTGCCTGTTGCAATGCCTAATCTTCGATTTTTCTTGTCTAGTTCTGCCTTCTGTCTTGCTATAAATAGGTCACTGATCTTCCTTAATTCCTCTTCTGGGACGTTTTCTAGTCCTTGAGCTTTCTAGTTTTCCTCTATGACTGGAAGATTTACCCCTGCCTTCTCTAAGGCTTCATTGAGCTCCATCTCGTCACTTCCCCCATCATTGGTTAGCATTTCCGTGTCTTCGTCATGAGTTCCTTCATGCTCGTGCCTATGGGCCTTAGAGCTGAGTGGATCTTCCTCCTTTTCCTTCCTGTTATGGTCTAGCTGGTTCTTTTGCTTCTCAGTTTTCTGCTCTTCCACATTTGTTTCTTCAGTGTCTGTGTCTGTTTCCAGAACGCTGAAGGTGTTGATGGTGTTGCCTGGTCCTACCCCTGTTCTGTTTGATCGTCTTCTGTTGGCTCTTTGTCTTGCTTTTGGTTTTGTAAAGATTTCCTTACTCTGTTCTTCTGGTGTAGATTTGAGAGCTTCTTTAGTTCTGTTTAGAGGACAGTCTCTTACGAGGTGGCCGGGTTCATGACACTTTCTACATCGGAATGGGATTTGTTCATAATCTATGGCTTGAAAGTAGTCTTCATCTCTAAACTCCAACCATATGCCTTCATGAAGGGCTCCTGAGACGTCCAACTCCACACAAATTCTAGCACATGAGGTGTATCGTCGCTGAATAGTTGCTTCTGAGGCTTTAATAAAGGTTCCCAACCTGTCTCCAATTTGTTTGAGGGTTGCTAAGCCCCAATAGTCTATGGGAAGGGAGAATAGTCAGATCCACACTGGAACTTGTGTGAAGGTTTCTTTTTCTGGGACAAAGTTTGTTTTCCACGGTCTCATGTAGAGTCCCGCAGAAGCAAAAAAATAGGGTCCTCCATCAAAAACCCTATCCTTATCCTCTAAGTTTGTAAAGACAACAGTAAAGAAACCTTTTGCTCCTAGGTGTAGTTTGATATCACCTTTGGGTTTCCAGTGTTGCTTGATCCATTGATAGAGGGCGCGCTCCGTTGGCTACAGTCCCATGAACTTGCATATGACTGCATGTTCTGGCATATGCTCGCGATGGGCTTGAATCTCCGGATCTGTGCAGACTACTCTGAGGGTTTCTTTTTTCTTTGGTTTGCAAGCTCCTTGCGTAGCTTTGTTGGTGCTAGGAGTGAAGGATGTCTATTTATTCCTCTCTTCCCGCCTTTGTTTCTCTGCATCTTGCTCTTCTTCTTCTTCTGTTTGGGCATTTATTAATCCTGTGATCCTTTGGTCTACATCTACATTGTTGTTCCTGTCTTCCTTTCCATTATTTACTTTGTCTTTCCTTTTGGAGCTGCTTCTGGTTTCCGCTGGCATTTTCTGTTCCTTTTCTGTGCTGGTGCCGCTAGAGTCCTTGTGTTCACCATATCCCGAGATTTTTAGTCTCTCCTGCGCTTTCTGCTTGTGCATGGCTATTTGTTTGAATGATCGGGTCCCTGTGGACCCCCCGCTTACCATTTGTCGGGTTAGTTCGCGACCTCTGCTGAGAAGATCTGCTATTCTGTCTTTCTATGCTGCCAGAGCTGTCTCTGGTTAGGGAGGACAGAGGCGTTAAACCCTAGACCTAGAAGTTGCAGTCGAATCGCCAGAGCTCTTCTCTTCCGTTTCCTGACTCTAATGTTACTCACTTTATATTTGTTAATTTTATGTGAAACTGATATATTTTTGGATATCAATAGCATTGTTCCATTGTGCTTCCATATTTTTTTGATTTCAATGTTACTTTCAAAAAGTCTCAATTATATTGCTTACTTTATTATTCCTAAATTAATTTTCATCCATCATTTTTATTACAAGTTATCTCCATTTCGCTGGTTCTTAATCACGAGTTGTATCCCCCAATTCTACTATAGTTTTCAATCTTTGGACCATTACAATCCTCCATACTAATGGTTTGATCAATTTTCTCTTCTGTTCTAACCCTTTTTTTTGTGGCTCCCTTCACTAAAATACTTTGCGATGCAAAAGTTCATTAATTTCGTTATTAGTTTTAACTTTTTTTCATCAACCATGAAATTCGTACAAGGAGAGTATTATTGCTTTGGACTTATTTATATCTGAGTTGTATTATTAACATATAGGTTTTTATCTTTTATTGTCGCCATTGTCGATTTTTGCCATGTCATTTGCTAATTCTTAGTTTGGTGAAATAATTTCTACCATTCCCACCAATCACCCAGGATAACTCTTATCCATGTATTTTGTACTTGTATGTGCTCTACATCCCCAATACATCATATATATTTCTTTACATAGGTTCTCAACACCTTTCTATACGTACCTCCATCCTCAAAAGTCTATTACAAGAAATCACCATAAAGATAATTCTATACTTTTTAGGATGATTCCATATACAATACCCAACCTTGTTTCTTAACATACCTATCTGATATTTTATAATTTTTTAACAGTATGGAACTTGATTCTTTCCTTCATTTAAGCACATACATGCCTTTTGAACATCTACGCATATACTGTATAAATTTCACCTGTAGAACAAACTGATATATGCAATGTCCTAAAGCATAATACTTGTTCTACTTCTTCAAAACATTAAGCGGAAGCATAATCAAATTCATGAGCAACATCAAGTAGAAACATGCATAACTGATCAAGAGAAATAATCACACATAACACAAAATATATCTAGGGGAAAGCACCAGCATAAAATCCCAACACTGTATTATCAATCAAGTGGAAATCCTCTTCAACATACAAAAAAAATCAGCTCAATAGCTATCCTTCTCTCTCTGTAATCAAAATATCTTGATGACCTTCAATCAAAAGATGAAAATCATGGACTATCTAGGCCTCAATATATAGGCCACAAGTCCTCCAATTTCCTATAATATATCTTTCTCCATGCAAGGAATACTTACTAGAAATATCCAAGCATCTTATAGTACATTATCCCACATCTGATCTCAACTAGGTCTCTGACAGAACTAACATGCAACAGTTATCCATGAGTGAATCCTAAGTTATCTAAAATAATAGTTGTTACATGCATGCAAGCATTAACAAACTATAATTTAAAATTTTAACAACTTGTTAAAATAATCTAACTGGACTGACTAGTTAGAACTAAGTCAACTAATTCTCTCATTATAAAACTCATACTTATTCCCTCAATCAGTGGAGGAAATTAAGGATAAATTCCTCAATCAATGGGACAACTCATGTGCATGCTCACAAAGACTTCAAATTCGAATTTCCTTAACTAATTAACTCAATTGAATTAATTAATTAATATTTCCAACTGCCGTTAATACCAAAATTAATTTTACTTTCTATAGATAGACTAGGGACTACTATAAATAGGAAGGGATCCAAAAATGCTATTTTTAGAACATTTTATTTTTAGCAATTTCACCTCTCACCCAATGTGGCCAATGACCTCACTGGCCAAACTGTTAACTTTAGACATGCTATTTTTAGACAGGTTATTTTTAACAGGTCTATTTTTAGCACATTCTAAATTTAACATTTCTTATTGAACATTTTTCAACACTCCCTCTCAACAAGAAATATTTTCTCTTGAACCTGATCCTTTAACCCTGGAATGTTCTGCATGCAACACATCTACTCGGTTCACTTGTTCCAACAACACTTTGAAAAAAAAAACACTCCCAATTGACCACTCTGTTGGGCTAGGAACATACTTTGATGTTGAAGCTCTACTTGCTATTGACAAGTGCTCCTTCTCTGACATCTGCATTACTGCAACATCTCCATGCAACTCGCACCATTGTGCACCTCTCTGTGCCACCTAACACTGTGCAAAACACTTGTGCCTCTCGCATTGCTGCAGCCTACTAGCTATGCGCTATCTTGGGATTTCCTGCATTGTCGCTCTTTCTGCCGCTCCATCCGCATCTTTCTCTAACCAATCAGTTAGTTCCTGTTACTCCACATCAGGGCTCCTGTAGCAAGGTCTCATCCAAGAGGTTGGGTACCTCAAGGATCTTGCCCCTCCTCCTTGGGATGATCACTCTATATCGCCCCACCTCCTACTTGAAAATATCACTGCATGTGATCCCTCAGCCCACCTGGCTCGAAGTTTCCCCCTACTGGAGGTCTCTGCATGAGTAGATGTTTCTACTCGATCTCCTCTCTGCTTCCCTTGTTGTGGTTGCTCCACAACCTCCTGAAGCTGCTGCACCAATCGTGGCTCTTCCATAATCATCTAAGACTTCTTCTGGCTCTGCATGTTGAGAGGTAATATACCCTCCCACTTAACCACCAAGTCTCTAACCTTTGCCTTGCTCCTCAAGGCTTTGCATGCATCTTGTACCTCAAGTGCATATAAGTTCTTGGTTAGCACACAAATCTATTTCCACTTTCCCGCCGTCACTAAATTTTCTAGAAAAAGAGCTGATTTTAAATCAACGATATCTCCCTCATCCAAACTCCAATTCAGCCAATTTTTATTTAATTTATCTTTTTGGTATTTTTCTGCACGAAATCCAATCTGCTATTTATTTTTGAAAATTTTGTACAGAAATGTTTAGATCTGCTCTGCATACACTTGGCCCCAAACTCAAAACTTTGAAATCTCCTCTTAGTATATTATTCTTGCTTGATCACCTGTGCTCTGATACCATGTAGAAATTTCACCTATAGAACAAACCGATATATGCAATGTGCTAAAGCATAATACTTGTTCTACTTCTACAAAACATTAAGCGAAAGCATAATCAAATTTATGAGCAACATCAAGTAGAAACATGCATAACTGGTTAAGAGAAATATTCACACATAACACAAGATATATCCATGGGAAAGCACCAGCACAAAACCCCAACATTGTATTACCAATCAAGTGGAAATCCTCTTCAACATACAAAAAGAATCAACTCAATAGCTATCCTACTCTCTCTGTAATCAGAAGATCCTGATGATCTTCAATCAGATAATGAAAATCATGGACTACCTAGGCCTCAATATATAGGCCACAAGCCCTCCAATCTCCTATAATAAATCCTTCTCCATGCAAGGAATACTTACTAGAAATATCCAAGCATTTGATAATACATTGTCCCACATCTGATCTCAATTGGGTCTCTGACAGAACTGACATGCAATAGTTATCCATGAGTGAATCCTCAGTTATCTAAAATAATAGTTGTCACATGCATGCAAGCATTAACAAACTATATTTTATTATTTTAACAACTTGCTAAAATAATTTAACTGAACTTGATTAGTTAGACCTAAGTCAACTGATTCTCTCATTATAGAACTCATACTTATTCTTTCAATCAGTGGAGGAAATTAAGTATAAATTCCTCAATCAGTGGGACAACTCATGTGCATGCTCACAAAGACCTCAAATTTGAATTTCCTTAACTAATTAACTCAATTGAATTAATTAATTAATATTTCCAACCACTGTTAAGACCAAAATTAATTTTATTTTCTATAGATAGACTAGGCACTGCTATAAATAAGAAGGGACCCAACAATGCTATTTTTAGAACTTTCGACTTTTAGCAGTTTCACCTCTCACCCAATGTGGCCAATGACCTCACTGGCCAAACTGCTATTTTTAGACATGCTATTTTTAACAGGTTTATTTTTAGCACATTCCAAATTTAACATTTCTTGTTGCACATTTTTCAACATATGCTTCCCTATCGTTATAAATCATAAAATTATCTCTATTTGCTATCCCATAGTTACGAGATATAGTGTACTATTTAACATGTGTTAATACGACAGGGGCTTCACTCAATGAACCTCTGACCTATCACGTGTGTTCGTGACATATTAAAAAATACCCCTAATTTGACTACATATTGGAAAATACCCCTAACAATCACATTATTTAACCCCTTACCAATACAAACCCAATACGTCTTCCTAATTTAAAAAACCCCTACTTCCACTAGATATTGTGGGTATGCATTTTTCATTAACAATTTGTATACCCCTTTATATTTTTTTATTGACTTTGAGCTTCATTTTTTATACCTACCAATATAAAAACTCTTTACCCCCTATATATCCCCCAATATATTATGCGATTTTTTTTTTCAATATATATCCTCCAATATGAGCCCATGTGGTATGGCATTTCTCCCTAGTGAAGCCCCCATGGTTAATACTTAAATCAATCAAACAACATTTTTCCCAACATATCAGTTCTTGTAGGTATGGGTACCCAAAAAAAAATTCAACTATTAATAGAGAGGATTCTTTACTTCTATGTTGGACAAGTTCCCGATACGTGGTACGTGGATACTTTAGATATGCGGGAACTAGTATCTGGTACCATTAGAAACTTTTCCCAAATTTACAAGCAACATCAAGTTGTGAGTGACAATAATATAATATATTAAAAATTAAAATTTAATATATATTAAAAATTAAAATTTAATATATATATAAAAATAATATATATATATATATATATATATATATTATATATATATATATATATATATATATATATAAACTAAATTTACATACCAAATTGAAACAAACCATTAGCATATATCATAAATAAAAATATTTAGTGAAAGCATATTATCCTTTAGACAATATTTTCATGTTTTATATCAACACATGAGGAGAAATCTTAGCATTAAACCATAAATTGACCCTAAATAGTGTGATATGAAGAGACATCCAATATGTTCTTAAGAAACTAGAAGTCCAAGGTGTAACTTGTCTTGTCTTATATCACTAGATCTATTTCATGTTTTTAATTATGAAAATTCCAATATTTTGATTAGAGATAGATCAACCCAGGAAAGTAGATGAACACTTTAAATCAGGAGGTAAATGATAAATCCAATCTAGCATTCTATAGGTGCTAGATTAGATTTACATGCGTGTACACGTTATTTCCTTTCGTAGGGGTAAGAAAATAAATGATAACTCAAGGAAGATTTACAACTACAAAGTTTGAATGGAACTTTGAACAGCTTACTTTTGAATTATGCAATAATTGTCAAGTGTATGTAAAATATGAAATTAAACTAGACCCGAATGAACCTAACAAAATATGTTTTTTTTTAATGTATTTTTATATAATTTTTATATTTAGATAAGGAATAAAAATAGCCGAAAGAAACAGGAATAAACTTGCAATCAACAACTCTACGGAAGAATTTACACTTACGATTTTAAGATAATAACTTTCAAATCAAACTGCAATTAATTTGAGCCTAGGATATGGGTATGCTTTGTAAATGCTAGACTTGAAAAAGGAAGAAAAATGAAAACACTCGTAGTATAAGGAAGAAAAATGAAAACACTAGTAGTATGAGTTGCAGGTCGAGTTGGCTATATGTTGGAGTACCCAACTGTTGATTGACATAATCTTCACAAAATAGTACTATCTTATTTCATGCTCATGTGTTTGACACATCGATAACTAACATAGTTTATGCTCGTTCAGCTAGTTTTAGTGTGAGTGATGGATTGATGTGTTTTATGGATAACCTATAGATAGGAGAAATTGGGATGGATCGGAGCTCCCACATGATATAGTGCCATGTTACCAATTGAAACCCGTTACATAAACTCCAATTTTTTTACACTTTCCAATGATCGAGAGTAGTAACCATGCCACATTGCTTTACTTCTCTTGCCCTGGCTTACGAATAATGCATGGCACTCTTTCTCTCCTGATTTTTGGTTTATCCTGAATCTGCAGACTAAACCATTGTCAGATTTTTGTGCGTAGGGTAGTTTGTCACTTGGAATTTCTGGATATGGGGGTGGAAAACTAGTTCAGAACCCAATCTAGCGTCATGGTAAGTTTAGCCACCATGGTTTGATTTCACCAAGAGTTCCTTTCAGGTGAACATAAGAACATTTGCAGCCACGTTTTCATTGTTTTTCCTCAGTTTGTCTAGCGAATCTATTCGGATTTCTCTTACAAGATCTCTATGGAGTCAGGGTTGCCTAAGTCAGTCATAGGTAATTATTCCTATGAACCCCCATGTTATTTTTTATATATAGAATTTTTGCATTTAGTAAACCTCTCTAACACTCCATTAAATTTCCATTGTAGGTTGGTTCAATGTTCCAAATTCCCTTGGTGTATTCCTTTTATTATATTATGAATGCTAGGTTCTCAATGTTCAACCCCAATGCTTATGATGCACGTCGATGTGCTAAGGGTCCAACTCTATGCAGATTCTTGGCACTCATTGTTATTTCACATGGGTTAATATTCGAGGCATAGTTCATAGTGCATTTTTTTTTAAGTTCTTAGGACCCAATGGCCTTCAAATCTCATGTAGGCTAAATTTTTACATTCAACAGTGTATTAGGTTACGAATCCGAAAATATCAGTGGGGTAGAGTTGGAAGGTTACAATATATTCATAATTGTGTTCTTATGGCATGTTGTCGAGAATGGAGATACACATCCCTAATTATATGTATTTTTATTTCTAGCTGGGATTCTAGCCCCATTGGTGTCCATCTGTAATTAGAATAGGGTTGTAAATTTTATTGTAGCACACCTTCTATATCTAATGTTATTATTACATATGATAATTTTCTCTGGAAAATCATCAGTTCTATATGAGAAATCATAGATGTATTTGGTTTGTATTTGGTTTGGTTATTTACTTAGTTTAGTGTTTTTTCATAAAATTATATTAAAATTCTTAATAATAAATTCTACTTGCATGGAAATATTGATTGTTTGAAAAGGATTTTCCCAATCACTTTTAAGGGTATATCATTTTGTCTCATTATAATTTGGTTCTTCAGTGCTGCAAACGTTTTTTATTTAATATATATATCATTCAACTGTGCTTATTATGCTTTCTATGTTTCCATTAATCAAATATATGTTTATTCCTTTCATGCTGTTGACATAATAAGTGTTTATGCACAATACAAATGCATCAATTTCTCTCAGTAGTATGATTATGTATTTAGTAACTATGTTTCTTTCTTATCGATTATTTTTCTTTTCTAGCCATTTTACTAGGGTAAATTTAAAACGTTTGGATATAGAAATTTCAGGGGTTTGAAGGAAGCCCTTCCTCATGTATTATTATCAAAGCAACGATGTAGTCTATTTGAAATCAAATTTCTTAGTCTACAATTTATTTCACAGTTATATGGTTTACTCAAAAGATAGGTTATACAACCTAATATACATTTATGACTAAATGGTATGGTTTACTCAAAAGATAGGTTATACAACCTAATATACATTTATGACTAAATGGTAAAACATATTATTGCTTTGGGTTATTCATATCTTCCATTAGTCTTATTGTTGTAGAATTTATATTATTAATATTGTTTTTTTTATGAACTTAAACAATAATGAATGTCTTTAATTTGTTTTTACATTTTAAATTTATATATCATTATGGAATTTTCTGGGCGGGACCTAACCCTAGGAATTTCCCTTATCATTCTAGTTTTTCTTTTCCTTCTTTTTTCAAGATCTAGGACTACTTTTGTACGCTGCTAGACAACCAGCTTTGCCTTTTCCTAACTTTGGTTTCAATTTTTATTATGTCTAAAAATTACTTGTGTTTAGTATTCATTTATCAAAACATGTACCATCATACAACCAAAAACCTTTTGTTAAACATAGATAATATAATAGGAAAGAAACCAGAATACTTATCTCTTTGGTAACTATTTGAACTTCAAACAAAACTCCATGCAAAAGAGTGCTTCACCCAAGCATTGAGCTCAATATTCCACCAGAGCACCCCCCAAGCTAATTTCACTTCCAGAAAAATTATCTGATCAGTAACCTTTACAAATTTTTTCAAGACTTTTCTTGCTCCTAACTAGGTTTTATTCTGAAATTCAACTGAGCATGAATCTCCAGTTTAGTATTCCATTGGAGAAAAAGCTCAATAATCTTTTTCTTGGAAGCCTCTTGCCTACCTCAACAATGTCTTGTTTGAGGTTCAAAAGCTTACAACTTGACCATCCTCTCTTGGACCTCCTCTAACCAAGTACCAAGTCTTCAAGATTTCCTCAGGTTTTCTTCCCTCTCACTTTCTTCTCTCCCTTTTCCAAACTTAAATTATTTATCTCTAGGGAGAGGAATAATTGTCTTCTAATTGTTTGCAACTTCTTTCTTTTAGCACTTTTCCCATAATTTTATGGATGACCATAAACAATATTTATTAATTAAATTTAGAAAGATAAAAATTTATAGTTATCCCTTATTCATACTAGGCCTTCATCATGGCCCACTATTTTCCAAGAAATTAGTAAAAGCAAATTAAAGCATTTACTATTCACTGAGGGGTATTACATTAAGTTGTTTTCTAGCCATTTCATGAAGAGGAGATGCAAGGGAAGGACAATTTGAGTATGATGGTGTCGAGAGGTGGGGAAGAAGTGGATCATTGGTCGCCTTCTAGAGCTTGGGGTAATTTCCACCCCATTAGCAAGCGACAAGACAATTATTGCACTGAAATTAACCATGTTTATGGTATATTATAATGTGTTTTCCTTGTCTATATTCATGTGCTAAATGTTTTATTTACTCATTCCTTCTGGAGGATTTGGTTCTCTTTTTTTCTTCCTCTATTTTATTGTTGCCATATATAAATAGTTATGATGGAATTAATTCTCGTACGACCAGTTTTTGTAGAAGTGAAGCCTAGATCCTTATGGACCAAAATGTCAGTGTAGTGTATGTAATGAAGTTCTTTACTCCCAATTCATTTTTTTCTTTCGATGTTTCATTAGGGGAATTTTGAGGTCTAAAATGGGTCTCCTAAGAAAAATGTACAGCCAAAATAAACTTTATAAGAACCAATAGGATTCAAGATGATAATGTCAACCATGGGGGACGATTTATCCTTTTTGGAGTAAAAAGGTAAAATGATTAAATAATAATAAAATAATAAAACTATTTTTTCAACCCGTATTTTCAACCTATCTCCCTAAGGGTTTACTCAAATTTCAAGAGGAAGTACTCTTTTGTTGAAAAATTTAATTCCTCATCCAAAGAGTACCCATGTTGCATACTTTTGATGGACCCTGCTACACAAAAAATGAGAAATACATGAAAAAGTGTGATTGCAATCACGTTTTTCGTGTATTTCTCATTTTTCATGTAGCAGTGTCCATCGAAGTATGGAACATGGGTACTCCTTGGATGAGGAATCAAATTATGCATTCAACAAGTGTTTCTACTCGAAATTTGAATAAACCCATAAGAAGATAAGTTGAAAATACGAGTTGAAAATTTAGTCTTTTTATTATTATTATTATTAATTTTTCCTCTAAAGTTTGATGATGTAATCCAATCTTATTTAATTATTTCTCGTATTATTTTATAATTTCCTTAGGAGGCCCATTTTATACCTCAAAATTCCTCTAATTAAATATTCTATTATAGTCAATATTGATATTTTTCCTTTTCTATTATGTCAATATTGATTTTATATTGAAATATATAATTAATAATTAATATTCAATAATTTGTTTAGAGGTTCATGAAATATTTTAAATAAGAATTATTAAATGTACAACTTACACTCGTATGGTGAAAATTAGTTTCTTTTACTTTTACTTAATTTATTCTCTTATAAAATTATATAAAATATATTACTAATGTCCACATTGAATATTTTTATGATTAAGAGTGAGAACAAGGTAATTTTATTGCACTTTTTCTTCAAATGAGAATGATATTATTGATCTTTATAATGATTGTAATTAAAAGTAAAGATGCATAATATTTTTTTTAATTAAATCATATATTGGTTTTTACATAGAGAATATTTTAGTATTATTTTAATGTGATTCATGGTTGAGCATGCAATGAACTACACATATCCTTAATAGCGGGCTATCGAACTAGCCTAGATCCATCTTAACATTAGATATACTAGGCCCCATAAGGGATCAAATCTCTTTTCACTCTAAAGGAGGTTTGCATTTCAAGAGATTTGATCCCTCTCGGCACTTGATAAATCTAGTGTCAAGAATATTTAGGCTAATTTTATTATTGATATAATTAATTATACTACTAATTTTATATTTTATATTTTATTTATTTATTATTTTATGTTTAATTTTATAAGTAAATATATCTGATTAATATTATCATTATAAATTATATTTATTATTTTTATTTTAATGTTTACACTACATATTGGGCGACGAGAAAGTACTTCTGACTCTATTAATTTTTTAATTGAGTTCACATGCAAACGTCTGTACAAACATTTATCCTACCACAACATCTTCCCCCATATATTTTTGATTTTATATTTAATTTAAAAATTACTATAAATTAAATTAAAATAAAATAATTATATGATATTTTTATTTTCAAATGAGTTATGTTTTTTGGGTAAGTGGCATTCTTATTGATAAGCCATGGTACTAGCTAGTGGTATTTTAACAATGACTATTTACAAGTATTATCCATGGTAAAATGGGGGTGAATATCCATGGTTAAGAATCATGTTATATTATAAGTTATTGTTAGTATTAAGCTTTAATTTTGAAAAATGTTATAAAATTAAATTAAATAAAATATTTACAAAATATTTTGATTTTGAAATGGGTTATGGTTTTAGGGCAAGTGATTTTGATAAGCCATGATACTAGTCTATGATATTATAACAAAGCCTATTTCGAAGTTAATGATATGTATTCCCCCTATGGGCAAATATTCATTCTTAGGAATCTTGTTATATTTTAAGTATTAGTGTTTTATATGACTATTAGTTAAATTTAAATATGGTTATGTATCATTATTTAATTGATGTCATAAAATGGATTTTATTTTTTTTTGGTTGGCCAAAGATTTCTATTAATTCATGCAAAGATTACAACAATTCAATCTAGATTTTACTATTCTTCTCCCCTCACTCCTACTAGATTTCTTGGCCAAAATAAAAAGAAAAAATCTTAGTGAAAAATGCCAAAATATTCTATGGATCCAAAAACGAAAATACTAAATTGCCCAAAATATCCCTAAGATGTAAATTCAACCAATAGTACTTAAGGAATAGGAAAATGATCCAGGACATGGTTGTGTGGAATGATGTCAAGTGAGTCTGGATTCCTCAATTCACCATGCACATTTAATTATACATCACCCATTCTTCATTATAGTTGTTCCAATCTCTCAGACAATCTTTGCTAGTGTCATAAAATTGAGGTCAAGAGGTCTTGCATACTACACTAATTATGATGCAAATCATTCATGACGTTGATGATATAATTGAATCATCATGGAAGTTATGTCCCAATTGCTCCAAAAGTTGTGTGACATGAAAAATTGAGGAGGAAGGTCCATACATCCCAGAGAAAAGGTACGATTGATGGAAACCTTCTCTTCTAGATTTTCTTTCATTCTTCCTTCACCACCCAAATACATAATGTTCCCTTTGTGTTCAACATGCTTCCGTCAAGGGACAACCCCTCTTTGTGCATGACTATATCATTTGTGAGCACTCACACTAGTCCCAACTTTTTTTTGCCACTTCCGGATGTTTATTAGCCTACACAAGTTCAACCACCACTTGAAACCTGTGAGCAACAAACCCAAACAATAATGATCAATTTTCACCTGTGAATTGTCACCACAGAGAATTTCCACCATTTCTTCTCAATCGCTATGAGCTCTGCCAAATTAGCTTACCACGACCTAGGAGGTGATCAACATGCTTAAGATCCTAAGAACTAGCTCGATGATGCAAATCTTCTATGACATATGAAAAGAATTGAGCTAACCACCTCTAACTTCCAATTTTTTCTCACTACTAGAAAAATAGAGGAAGGAGACACCCATGATAAGGCTTTTCAACCACCACACATGTGGCCCCTTAGATGGATATCTCCAACTCCAACCAAGGGTCTCTAGGATACCTAAAACAAACACTGGAGAAAATGGGACCACTCCCATGACACAAAAATTTACTTTCAACCCCCAATTACAACCTTCATTAAGCATGAAATCTTGGTGACCCTAACAACCATCCACTAGAAATAAAAGAAATTAGGAAAAAACACAACTTCAGGGCTCTACCTACCTAAGAAATGAGATAAAAACATTGTGTAAACCTCTAGAGTAGTCCAAAAAACTTAGCGAAGTGACTATTGCGATGGCTCTAATCTAAAATCCCCTTTCCACTACATTATTCTAGGTGTGACTGTACCACCCATGGATAATTATTTATGACTTTTATTATTTAGTCATAAATGAAAAATTTAAAGTCCATGGATGGTTGTCTAATGTAAATACTTATTTATTCTCTTATGAATGAAAAGTAAAATTATATTGTCAAGTTCCACAAGCATAACCAATTGAGGATGGGCCTCGTCAGCAAGGCAACCTAGGATAAAATCTCACGGGGGGTGGTTATGCTTTGTGCTATGGGGAGGAGACATGCATAAAAATCCAGTCAGCTAAGGGTTTATGTGGCCCGAGCTAGGTGTGATCTGTGGGTGACTGTGACAGCTTAGAGGCTCCTAGTTCGTGGCTCCTCAAGCCATAGGTCAAGTCTCAAGGATCACAAGCAACTTGACAAAAAAATAAAAATATATTTGTTGTTAACATTCTTGAGAATGTGTTAAGGGATTTCAAGTGGACCTTAATTGTTAACTACTAGGAAAATAGTTTTAATTAGTTATTCCTAATAAGGGGGAAGAAACAAAGGAGGACAAATTTCACCTTTTTCCATTATTCAACTAAATAGAAAATGATAGAATAGAAAAAAAATGGCTAGAGATAAATGCCATGAAACTAGTGTTTTGTGGGAATACTATGAGAGATAAATATAGTGATTCCTAAGTATAACAAGTAGGAGAGAAACACTAGTTGAACAGAATAAAAATAAAGTAGGATGTTTCTTTAGGGGTTCAGGAGAAAATATCTGGTAAAGATTCTTGTAATTGTTTTCCTGACAAAGAGGAGTAAATATCAAGGGTCGCTAGCTGAAAAAGCGAGCCTGTGGTTGGGAGGGCTATGAGAGACTGTAACTCATTCTCTAGAAGTAATTAGATAATTATTTTTTTTAAGTTAAATTTGATGAATATGGTTGAGAAAGTAGGAGAGATATTTGAATTGGTATAATATAATTGTTAAAATAATAGAACAATGACTCAATATAGGTCATGTATTTCTAACTTTTGATAGGTCCAATAGTAACCATAAACCTAAGGATCACCGTGGAAATCAAGGCCATGCTTATACTAAAAATCTAGAACTTCTAGCTGCAGGTAAGTATAATTAAAATATGAAATAATTTTCTAACTAACCCTATCATGATGGCTATTTGGTCATTGTTGCAAACAATGCGAGTGGGTGATTGAAGAGTTTGTTTAAATAGAAATACGTAAGTAAAAAACATAAATTGTGGAAATTAAGAGTTGAATAATAAATATTAGCCAGGTTAGTTACCCCATAAATTGGTAATAGGTTGAAAGTCCACCTATTTGGTCTAGTAAAAGTCCCAGACTCTAAATAGATAGGTCACAGACATAATAAGGAAGGTCCCATGACATGTCTGATAGGGCTTTTGGAATATCACCATACTATAGTAGTCTGTAAAAATATCTAAAATTGTTGTATATTTAGATGTACATAATGTTGTGTACAAGATGTACAAAATAACAAGTAGAGGAGAGGAAAAAGGAAAGTAAATTGACGGAGAAAAATACCTCTTCTCATTCTTGGGAAATTATAGAGAAAAATAATAAATTTGATTGATACAAAATCTATAGGAAGAATCTGTGTTTTGAACAAAAAGGAAATATTCTAGTTTACATCAAAACAAACTAAGACATTACTATTATAAGTATACTCCTTTTCCTACTTCTAATTAGAAAACGTTAGTATGCATATCACATGCAAAAAAAAATTGTATGATTGTATTCATCTCAAATAGGACAGTAATGTATTCTATAAATACAATAGTGTTAAAAAAAGTAACCAAGTAATATTTAAAAAAAAAAAGTGTCTAAATAGCCTTCAAGAATGTTGATAGTGAAAAATGACAGGGTCAAGGTAAGGCAAAATAATATAACTTATAAATATTGTTTGTGAGTTTTGGAAACCACAACGAAAAGAGAGAATACAATAGTTATATGACTGAATAAAAATAAAACTTACATTATAGTTTCTTTTAAAAAAAATTACACAGGACACTAGGGTCGGTTCCATCAAGCTCTTTAAATGCTCAAGACACATAGAGTTTCTCCAATCTCTTTAAATGATTAGTCGAATGAAGGAATCAACGAAACAAATATATTCTTTTTTATTGTTGACATAAAAATCTAATTCATGTAGTATCAAACAAAAGGTTCTTGGCCTCATGGTTGAAGAACCCTTGAACCAAAAAAATAAATCCATATTATATCCTCTTGTTGGCTTAGTGGGCACTGACCTAGGTTTAGCGTTAAGTTAGCCAAGCAAATCCCTATAATAATGACCCTTTTAGCATCAATCCTTGGAGCATGGACTGAACTCTCACCCAAAGCAGTATGGGGGGATGTTGGAACCATGTTTCCACACCCATAGATGGTTATGTGTCATTTTGTAACCCTTTATCTATCTTCACGTAGATCGATAAGCCCTTGAGGCTTATCGATATAACTTCCTCTTACCAACCTGTAGACCTTCATGAAGGTCTACGAATGTCCTTTGCGAAACCTAAATAGGAGACTCAACTACTCACGTGCCTCTCTAATCACTCCTAAGTCTATTATTATCCAGATTGGCTTAAGTGTCTAATATTTTTAGCATACATTTAGATATTCTTCGTGTAATCAGATATTGTTAATTGCATTCATAAAAAAATGTAAAAAATATATATTCGCACATCAATGCAACATTAAATCACAAACCTAGTATTCATCACATCATAATCACATTCATTCATAACAAAAGTAAATAGATCAAACACAGGTATTTCCAGAATAATCTTCTTTATTAATGCTTCAGATCTTTGTACAGACTCAAACAACCCTACACACTCAGCTGCAGGGGTCTGCGCACTCAACTGTAGACTTCTACCCTAGGCCGCTGCGCACAACTGCAGAGCCTCTCTTCTACTCTAAGACCTTTTGGTCATTCTCCTAATGACCCATTACATTCATCATCATTAATTTTTGCCTTATACTCTTCTAAGACTCCTTTTTATACAATCCCATGGTCGCGGACCATGGGTAGATATTCTAAAGCTAACACAACTTACATAAAATGGAAAGGTAAAACCCTTTATGACTCTCTACATCTACACACTCTACGACCACAAATTGTGGAAACTTTACACTTTACATACAAAAACTTGGGCTTTTAGCCCCAAAATTGACCCTAGGGGACTCTATCCCAACAGGCCCCCAACACAAATATGGTGACTTGCCACGACTTACTCTGCTAGTGTAGAGATCTTACTGTGAAGACCTCCTAACTCCACTTGAACCACTAAAACTTCACCTGTAAACTGCGTAGCTTCCTGCTTGGCATACTCCACCAGCTGCTACGTTGTGTGTCTTGTGCTATCTGCCTAGATCTTCTGCTATGTATTCTGCAGACTGCCGAACTTCTCCCCAATGGTGGTGGAGAGCACATAGGCCTCATCTAGCCAAGGCCACAATTGGCCTTAAGGAATACCTCTTTTCTCTATGCTGCTTCCACCTACTCTTTCAATTTCTTTGCCTCTTGCAGCTTTGCCAATCTCTGTGTGACAGCAACGGTGTGCTTCGTCGCTTTGACTTTGTCGTACTATTGCTGCAATTCCCTTGCCTCATCATTTAACCTTTCCATTTTTGGATCTTCCTGTAGATTGGTGAGGACCTCCATCGATTTCTCAAAGATCGTAGTGCATTCTGCCACCCCAACATCTACTACAACGACTACATTCTTGACAGCAACCTCACACTGTTCTTTGACCTCTAGTGGAGTTGAAGGTTGTGCCCTAAAATCGAGCTCTGTAATCCTTAAGTTTAGCTCAAAGTGAACCTTGGCCATCTCAGTCCGAGCATCGTGCAGACCTGCATCCAATTTTTGAATGTTGGCCTCCAACGACTCCTCTTTTGGGATGCGTAATTCGAGAACGCTTCTGCAAGCTTTTGCTACTATTGTTACGGTTTTCTCATTCTTCTCTTGGACCTTCTTCTAGGTGTCTATTGTCGTCGTTTTCTCAATGAACATCTTTTCATTCTTAACCTTCTGTTCACTGACCACGTGCAACATGTACTGCTCTCAAGCCCTAAGTTCTGCGATCACACCTGCTTGCAGTGTGTGCAGGACTTCACTTGGGAGCACAACCAAGTTCAACCCAATATTCTTTACAGCACTGGCAGTAGCCTTGTTAGCTTCTGCCTCCATGTTGAGAGCTCCATCCGGCAGCGTGACAACTGAGGGATCTAAAGAGCGAACCAACTCTACTGCTTCAGTTGTTCCTGGCGCTAAGCCAGTCGATGCCTTGCTACTTTGCCCTACACGAGCCTGCGGTTGAGTATTTTAGATGTGCAGTTCGCGCAGATCCCTCTGTATGGCTACCAAAGCTTACTTCTGTTGCTACTCAAAATATTGCAATAGTTCTGCTGTCATATCCCTAACCTTATTGCCAATGTCATCTAAGTTGCCTTCTGTCAAGGTGATCAGGTTGATGGATGACTTAGTGGCCTTGGTCTTTTTCCATGGTCCTTATTTTTCCTGTTCCTTGTTTGCTTCACCTAGAAGGGAGTGTTTTCCAGGTCTCCATCGCCCTCTTCTGATTGCTCTTCTTCTTTTGTCTGTGGAGAAGGGGATTTATGGCTCATGTCAGAGCCGCAATCTTCCTGCTCTTCTTGTTCCTTGGTAGCGTGCTCCGCTTTTGTGTGTGCCTTGTCCTCAATCTCCTTTTTCTTTTCAACCAATTGTTTAATCTTCGATTGTGCCTCTTCCTTCTTCTGCTTTCCCGTGGACTTACTAGACCTTGCGAATAAGTCAGATGCGGTGCACCAGTCTATTTTCTAATGCTCGAGGACCGTTGCAACGACATCATCTATCACTAGGTATGGTAGATCATACCACTTTTGATCTGGGTGCTTTCGCACCGGAATGGAGATACAGTGGAAATCCGATTTTAACTCCGCGTATCCCGAAAACTGCTCAAAGACAGTTGGTGATAGCTATGGCCTGCAGTTGATGGATGAGCGGATGCTTGACTCCATCAGCGCCCAAAATATTTTACTCTCCCAGACCTGGCCAATGCTCTTCATGGCCTATAGCAAAGCAAAATTCGTTGCTTCTGTGAGATCTTTCGTGATCAGAGGAAATTGGCTGTCCTTCGGTAGTTCCCATGCGACCAACACAATTGACAGTAACAACCATGAGTAGTGGAATGTTTTGTTGTCATCTTGTGCCTCCCTACAGTTCACGAGGAACTCACTGCACAGTTAGCGCGCTTAGTTGAATTGTACTCCCTACACGCATTGGACCACTAATGAAACCACTAGTGCTAGTACATCGTCTGCGTGAAACTTCCTCATCACCTTTCTAGCCAGGATCTTGGTGGCCGCCTTCACCGTGGGGTCCATAATACTCGAAATTGAATATCCATGTGACTTCTTGACAAGTTTAAACTTGTCCTTCATTCTTTCGGCAAGGTCGCGCTCGCCTGTCTTTTCGCAAAATGCCTTGACTTGATTGAGCCCTCAATGGGGTAGTAGGGTGATCCTATGGATCAAAATATTAGTTATAGGGATTGGCTTTCCCAACCAATGGCACCCATCGTGCACCAGGCACAACAACTATTTGATAACTATCAAATTTATGGGAGGGCAGTGGTAATGCAACACCAATAGCAGATTCAACAATCCTTCCTTTTCCACCCACAAATCCACTTCACCGATTCCACTGCGTGACACTCGTGTCCTTGCAGAATACTCTCTACATGAAATTATCAGTAGCCAGGTGGAGGAACCACCCAGTTTCCCCCAATTCCCATTCCTCTAATTTCAGATGTGGGATGTGCACCAAGTGCAAAACTTCAAATATTATGTTTTTTGGCAGCAGGGGTGTGTTAAGGAGAAACTTTCCTTCATCAGGGTCCTTCAAGATCTTTACCTTGCCCTAGAATAAAGGGATGTATTCTGGAAACTTTGAGATATAGTCTACCCCCTCAGTATCAATGTCCTCTGCACCCTCGTTGGCATCTAGGTCTACCACCTTTCCTTTCTTTGTGCGGTGAGCTTATCTTTTCTCTGATGCTTCCTTGGAGACTCACGCACTGGCTATGCCACCTTTTGTTTATCCTTCTTCATCTTGGAAGCCTCTTACTGATGTGGGCTTCAGCCTAGGTGACCTCGGTGATTTCAGTGTCGATGTGGGAACCTCCATACTTATGAACTTAGGGGCAGCGCCTTCAAAGGCCATAGTGCCTTCCGCACTTGCGAATTTTACGGGTACAGACATGAGTCTATTAACGAGCTCCTTATTTTCCTTAGGTAACTTTTAAAACACTGAATTAGCCACCAAATCCTCAAAAAACATAGGGTTCATGCACAATTGATAGCACGACACATAAGCTCTCAAAATGCAAAGTGCTTTTCGTTGGGAAGCCATTTGTAATTTATAGGCAAATTTGAATTCAAATCCGACTGTTCCCCCCAAAATATACTCATAAATGCTAGAAGGGTGGCAGATTTTCAAAGATGTCACTCTTAACTTCAGCCTTAAATGCGGCACCCCCTCCTCTTAGCCATCATCTCATTGTCAAATCATGAAAAATGACAGTAATGATCACTTTCTGCCTTCTCTACATGCTCTCTTCTTCTATAGCGCATCTCCCTTCGTGCTTCTGTTGATGTTGTAACATTCTTCCATCCTGCGTAGTCCCCCAGTCGCGCTACTCTACAACCCAGGCAATGTATTTTATAGTCTCATGCCTCCTTTCAGCTGTCTAGAGTGCTAAGATTGTGCTACCATCATATAGTCATCTGACTGGATCCCCGGTGTATGGCCTCAATTGGCTACCATTTACCTTTCTGGGAAATGGATCTCCATTCAATTTCACAAGCTAAACTACTCCACCAATGGTAATCTCCTTGATGACATATGGCCCTAGCCTATGCATCTGAAATTTTACTGGAAATTTATCAAACCTGTTGTCATAAGATAAAATCAATCATTTACCTTGTAGGTGTGTAGTTTGATGCACCGATCGTGCCATGGATTTTCGTGCTCCTTCTGAACTTGCTGATGGAATCTAGCCAAAAATCTATCTTCTTCAAGCTCTGTCAGCTGTGCAAGCCTCTCTTCCAGGGCTCTGTGATCCGCTGTTCCTATGAACGCCACTATCCATAGACTAGGTACAAGATACTCCATTAGGATCAAAACTTTTATGCCATAGACTAGCGTGAAAGGTGTCTGTCCAGTCAGCTTCTTACAAGTAGTTATGTAAGCCCATAACATCGCTAGTACACACACATCCTAGTCATTCCTCTACACATTGCAAACTTTTGGCAGCGCGTTCTCCAGTATCTTATTAAATTCTTCAAATGTCCCATTAGCCTGCGGCTAATATGACATACTCTTCTAGTGATAAACTTGGAATTCCTCTATCAGTGCGCTGGTCGTTTCATTAAGGAAATGTGTACCACAATCGCTCATCAAAATATTCAGGCAACCAAACCTAGTCATCACATATTCAAAGAGGAACTTTGATGTTGTTGCCCCTATACAATCCCTTACAGGCACTGCTTCCACCATGCACCCGTCTTCTTTCCTGGAGGATGAATTGGTCCTACAAAATCAATTGCCCATTTCTCGAATAGTTGCAATGACACTTGTGGATTCAGAGGAAGCTCATCCCTATGTGATGTCGTGCCCATTGTTTGACATGCATCACATGTCTTACAGTAAGATTCATAATCCTTATGGAGTGTTGGCCACCATAACCCAGCGTGTAAAATCTTCTGCGTTGTTTCTTTTCCTGCATAATATCCTCCCACGGATCCTCCATGAGCTTCTGTTAGGATGTTGCTTCATTCCAACTTGAGCACCTAACATCAAAATATCTCATCCACGCTGATCTTATACAAGTGGCCTGCAATAAGAGAAAAATTTGCCACGCACACCACCAATTCCTTCTTTTGTTTGCTGGTGTACCTTTCTGGAGCTATTCCGATAGTCAAAAAGTTTATGATGTCTACAAAATGATTATCTGCTATGCGCACCATAAAGAGTTGCGCGTTAGGCAGTCTTTCTTCCAAGTTAGTGGGCTCCACACTTGTTTCAATGCACGAAAAATGATTTGGTCCTGAATACAATGTCTTGAATTCACAATGACTTACAAATCATTCTTGAAACAACAGTAACCATATGCATATTTTACCCCCCAACATAGGCTTGTTCACTAGGTACTTTAATGCAAAATGGTTTGTATACATCTTAAAGTGTCTACCTAGCAAGTAGTGTTTGAACTTCTCGAGCGTGTACACCATAGCCAAACCTTCACGTTCTATTGTTGAATAATGTTTCTCAGCCTTAGACAACTTCCTACTTGCAAACACTATAGAGTGATCTAATTCTTCTTCAGCAGCTTCTGTCAGTACTACTCCCAGCGCAATCCATGACACATCCACATTCACATGAAATTCCTTCTTCCAATCCGAGAAGACTAGTGATCCAAGTGGATGTTGGTGGCCACCCACCTATCCCATTTGGACTCCACAACTATCTTTTTTAGTCTTTTCAGTTTCCTAAATTGTAGCACAATTTACTATTTTTAGTAGTTTTTCAGGTTCTAAACTTCCGGAGCTATTTTGAGGCCCTAAATGACGTTTTTTAGGAAATCTGGGGACAACATGGGTCTTCCCAAAGTGGTAGTGCTCGGATATATTTTTCTAACGAGCTATTGTACGCGTCAAACAGAGATTGTATGCCAAAGTTACGACCCCGGGAAGTTGATGTACCAATTTACCCAAATGGGGCCCACAGTTTGGCATTTCATCTTTTAGGGTTAGGTTTTAGAATTTTAAGGGTTTTCCATTGTTTCTCAATAATAAATAGGCCTTCGGGCCTCATTGTAACACAGTTCAAAGGCATGTAGCCACCACATCTCTTCTCAGAGATAAGCTACCATCGTCGTAGCTGGTTTATTTCCATCACTGTTTGTAAGCATATTTTAGTATTTTACATTAATGAAATAAAGTACTATTTCCGCTGCATATCTATGTTTATGGCTATCTCTGTAATTTGCTGCGTTCCTGTTTAAATTTTGATTAGTTGTATCAGAGCGGTCTGTTTTTTCTCTATTTTTTTTTGCATATCCCCAACGAGGTTGGGATATAAGGAGTTAGGGCTTGAACTGGTCGAACCTTTGTAATACCAGCCTCACAAATCCCGATGGCATCCCATGGCGGATGAGATGAAAGATGAGGGGACAGGAGATCCTATCAAAATATTGCACGAAGAAGCCCTCGAGCAACAATGGAACGCGATGATGGACAACTTTGCCCAGATCCTTCAGCGGCTACCCAAAAGCGATGCATCGGCTTCCAGTAGCTACTCTGGAAACACCATGCCCTTTAAGGTACAAGTTAATTTGTAAATCCCCATATTCGAGGGTCAGATAGACGCAGATACCGTAGATAAATGGTTAAATCTGCTAGAGGGTTATTTTTCTGTTCATGAATTTTCAAGTCGGGAAAAGATTGTTTTCGCTCTTCTCAAAGCAACCCCCCACGTCAAGAACTGGTGGGAAACATACTGCGAGCAGAAGGATGAAAGCACAGGCTCACTATTTTCAGCCGCACCCACTTGGGATTCATTCCGAGATGCCATCAAGGAGCAGTACTACCTTGTAAAAAGCTATGAGGACAAATACATCAGATGGACCACACTGCGGCAGGGACGGGACCAAGATGTGCCAGAGTTCACAAACATTTTTCATACTCTTCGCACACAGTTGGGTATCAAAGATTCTGAGCTACATCTGGTACTCAAATACCGCGACTTCCTACACAGATACATCCAGGAAGGGATGGAGTTCTTGAACATCTCCTCACTCGGCACAGCATACCAATACGCTGTCAAAATCGAGCAAAAGTTAAAACAAAAGAAGCGAGACTTTGGATCTGCAAATCCCAAGCCCAAAGGACAAAGCCAAGGCGGGGTGACCCAAGACAACCTGTCGAAGCCGCAAGAAAAGAACAACACCACGAAACCAAAGAAGGACACAGGAAAGTGGTGTGAGTTCCACAAGAGTCCCACTCATAACACAACTGAGTGTCAGACCAAGCAGTCGCTAGTGGCCGAGTTGAAGGCTTCCAAATCAGATACATGTTCCAACCCTGAGCTAGAACCCAACAAGGGGAATGGCAAAGGGAAGCAGATCGTTGATCTGGATCCCAGTTCCATTGTTGCCACTGCCAAGATCCAGAAGAATGAGCCCGAAGACCCAGAGGACGGGGAGCATCTCTTCCACTCACAGATGTGGGTGAAGGGTCCACCACTGCAGTTCGTTGTCGATAGTGGCATCCAAAAGAACCTTATTTCAGTAGAGGTTGTGAAGCGGTTGGGCCTACTGACTACACCACACCCATAACCGTATAGTATCGGGTGGCTTCATGAAGGATGATATCGCAAAGTTCGCCAACAGTGCCGCCTTCCCTACAACATCAAGCCCTTCACAGATGAGGTATTGTTTGATGTTCAACCTCTGGATGTTTGCGATGTATTTTTAAGCCAACCATACTTGTGGAGGCGACATGTTGTGTATGAGTCAAGGCCTCGTGCTGTCATTATTTTTTTGAATAATTCATTATACAGGATACCGGAGGTAGCCCCACATACCGCCACCTCTTTAGTCACTTCTAAGAAAGGCAGCAAGCTCATATCATAGACTAGGAAATTTATTTTCTGTCTAGTTCACTCCCAAAGTAAGGGGAAGATCGTTGCTACATCCATGACCCCCGCAAACGGTTCCTCCAAACGGAAACGGCAGAAAAGGGATATGGTCATGACAGAACACAGGAACAACTTCTCCTCACCCACAGGGGTACCACATAAGTTTCATGTGGGTGACAAAGTTTGGTTACATCTGCAGAAAGAACGCCTTACAAGAGCCCATCAGAAGCTCAGACTACTCCAACATGGTCCTTACAGTAGTACCAAGCCTGTGGGGAAAAATGCTTTGGAGCACATCATTCCTCCATTCCTTCGCCTACACCAAGTGTTCAATGTGGACCATCGTCGACCATGCTTCCCACCATTACTGGACACATCAGAAACTACAGAACAAGTTCAGCAGATGGAAGAACTCAAAGCAATGGGGACCATTGCTTCCTATGGGTGGAGGAATGATCAAGGTGGATGTTGGTGGCCACCCACCTATCCCATTTGGACCCCCACAACTATCTCTTTCAACTTTTTTACTTTCCTAAATTGTAGCACAGTTTACTATTTTTAGCAGTTTTTCGGGTCCTGAACTTTCAGAGCCGTTTTGAGGCCCTAAAAGACATTTTTTCGGAACTCTGGGGCAACATGAGTCCACAGACTGATGTTTCCTCCCAAATTGGTAGCGCTCGGATAGATCTTTCTAACGAGTTATTTTACGCATCAAACGGAGATCATATGCCAAAGTTACGACCCCAGGAAGTTGATGTACCAATTTACCCAAACGGGGCCCACAGTTTCGTGTTTCATCTTCTAGGGTTAGGTTTTGGAATGTTAAGGGTTTTCCATTGTTTCTCAACAATAAATAGGCCTTCGAGACTCATTGTAAGACAATTAAAAGGCATGTAGCCACCACATCTCTTCTCAGAGATAAGCTACCATCGCCCTAGCTGGTTTGTTTCCATATTTGGTTGTAAGCATATTTCAATATTTTCCATTAATGAAATGAAGGATTATTTCTGCTGCATCTTTGTATATATGGTTACCTCTGTATTTTGTTGCGTTCCTGTTTAAATCCAGATCAAAAACATAGTCTCCCTGAAGAACTTAGCCGCTTTCTCTTTTGTGGCTACCTTGACAGCCTTGGTTTTCACCCACTTTGTAAAGTAATCAATACACACAATTATGTACTTTTCTGTGATGAGGTTGAAAAGGCATTTCATCCCTGGGAGGAGGTTTTCCCATTTTTTGGCACTAGGCATATTGGTTGGTATGTGTTATTTCATCTTGGTGGAGTGTGGGCCAATAATAGCCAGCTTGTAGTGCCTTGAATGTTGTCTTCTTGGCTTCAAAGTGACCTCTACAAGGCCTATCATTAAGGGTTAGAAGGATGTCAAAAAATTCCTCCTCCCTTGCACATTTTCTCAGAATTTGATCTGGGCCTAGCTTAAAGAGATTGCCCTCAATCCAAGTTAATGGGGTGCTTTTCCTTATAATTCTGCTCTTTTTATTGGAGGAAAAGTTTGGAGGGAACTGTGCAGCTACTAAGTAGTTGACTATGTCAGCAAACCACACAGAGAGAACTGAAATAGAGAATAAATGATCATATGGAAGTTAGTCATCAACCATTCCTTCCTCACATGTAGGCAAAGCCAATCTGGACAAAAAATTCGTAACTACATTTTCTCTACTAGGCTTACCAATGGTAGTTATATCGAACTGTTGTAACAAAAGAAACCATCTAATAATTCATGCATTCATATCAGGCTTGTTCATCAAACATTTAATAGAAGCATGGACAATATGTACAAAGGTATAGTAACCATTGATGTAATGTCTCAATTTATTCAAGGAATGGACAACAGGTAGGAGCTCTTTTTCCGTCACAGTATAGTTCAATTCAGCCTTGGACATATTTTGTTGATGAAGTAAATGGCATAAGGTAACTTTTCATCTATCTAGCCTAGAGTTGCTCCTATATATTTGTCAGAGGTGTCATCATGGATGTGGGAAGGAAGAGCCCAATTTGGGCCTTGGAGTATAGGTGTAGTATTCAATTTGGGCCTTGGCGTTTAGGGTTTCTACGACTTCTTGGCAACTTTCTCACCATGAAAATCTAGAGTCCTTGGCCAATAGTCCAAAAGAAGGTTAGGCTACTTTGCTAAAATATTTTATGAATCTCTTATAGTATACTTCTAACCCTAAGGAACTTATGACATCCATCTACTTCTGAGGAGTAGGGATCCTCTTTATGATAGCGATTTTATTTGGGTCCTCTTGCAATCCTTCTTGCAATATTCAGTGACCTAGAAAAGTCCTTACAGTCATTAAGATCAACTCACACTTCTCAGGACTAAGGGATAAGTTCATTTCAATGCATTTGTTTAATATTTTTCCTATGTTAGAGAGAGCCTCTAGAAAATCACACCCAAAGTGGGTGAAATCATCGATATAAATTTCCACAGTCATGGACTAACTCTATAAAGATGCTCAGGACTGCCCTTTGAAAAGTGGTAGGGGCATTGCATAATCCAAAAGGAAGGACCCTATAAGAAAAGGTACCCTAAGGATAGGGGAAAGTGGTTTTTATCTTATTCCTCTAGGTTGATCTGGATCCCATTGCAGCCACTAAATCCATCTAGGAAAGAGAATAACTTCTTTCCTACCATACCATCTAATACTTGGTCAATGGAAGGTAGAGGGAAATGGTCTTTTTTTGTAGATTTTTTAGCTCTCTATAGTCCACGCAGATCCTCCACTTCCCATTTTTCTTTGGAACCAGAACCAGAGGATATACCCACTCACTATCTTAGATGGGGTAAATGAACCCTACATCCAACAACTTCTGTAGTTCTTCTTTGACTTTATCCTTAAGTGTTGGGTTCATTCTCCTTTGAGGTTGGCACACTCGCTTACAACCTTCCTTGATGTAAATGTGGTGAGTATACACTGAAGGGTTCACTCCCTTCATTTTTTTATAACTCCAAGCAAAGGCAGCTAGATGCTTTCTTAGCATGTGACATAACTCCCCTTTCTAATGTACAGAGAGAGAGGAGTTGATTTTCAATGTTCTTTCGAGATGAAATTCTATCATCATGACATGAATATGAATTGAATTAGCTAGGCACAAATTAGTCCAAGGGTTATCTTTAGCTTTCTTCACTAATTTTGGAGTATTTGTTCAATCATGTCATCTTCATTAGGCTTCCCCCCTCCTATAGTAGCATATAGGGTACATATTGGGGGAGAGTACACTTCATATTCCTCCTCCTCTTATAACCATAAAAGCAAGCCATGCTCCGGAGATGGTTGAGCAAGAGGGTACACGACTAGTTGTTTGGACAAATGCCCATTTCTAATGCTCATATTCCTAGCCTTGCAACTTATGTAATCATCAGCAGTGGCTAACCATGGCCTTCCAATGATGATAGGATAACCATTTAACTTGTTCTTAGGTTGGATAACTAAGAAGTCAACAGGGTATTCCAAGGAAGCAATGGAGACTGTCACATCCTCAACTACTCCCTCAAGAGCTATTGTGGAGATGTCTACAAGCTGCAATCCTGTTGTGTTCTTTCAGAATGATCCTTGGAGATTTAGTTTAAGCATAGTCTCCTTATTCATCACATTGATGGAAGACCCAAGATCGATCAAGGTATGGGGGAAAATGATACCCTCGATGTGCAAATCTACCACATGATTTCCAGGGTCTAGACACTTCTTTTTCCTACTAGAATCTAGATACATTACTGGTAGCTATGCATTTCTTCTACCTCAAAGAAGGTTTGAAACATTTCTCCTTTATTAAATCGTTATATATGGGGACATCGTTCATAGATTTGAGGATTCGGATATTAATGCACAATTTTTTCAATTCACCCGGAAGTTCATTCTCTCCTTAGTTGTTCTAGATATGATGGATTAATCTCTCAAGTAAAGGAGGTGAATTCACTTGAGGGACACTCTCCTCCTTTTCCTCTTCAAGATCCTCAGATGGAGATGGAGGTTTATTAGCTGGAAGAAATCTTCTAGACTTGAGGTTGATTTCTTGAATTTCCACAGCATATGCATGGTAAGATGCTTCCCCATTGTAGACCTGTTGTGTCTATCTTTTGTTCAGGTTTAGATTTGGTTGAGTAGGAATATAAGATTTCTTAGGTGGATTACAGTGAAGGATATGTGGTTTAGATGGAGGTGGATGTAGTAAGGTTAGATATTTGTTGTATGTGGGACAATGCATTAGTTTGAGGTTGTGGAGGAGAATATGGCTGGTATGGTTGGTTGGGAGGTTGGGAATGTTATTGAGGTGAAAAACACCAGAGAGAATGTGTGGACCATGAAGGACGAGCAAGAGGGAACTAGGGATGAATAGATACATTCTGGTTAGGGTTATCGTATGAATATGATTCCCCTTAAATGCCTTGCTGGTATGGTCAAGGTCCTTGAGGCCTCCTTTGGTTGAGATAGCACAATTTTTTAGTCACCCCTTTAGTTCCTTGATACAAAACTTTCAATCCAGGAAGAGAAGGGCACTTGTCTATGGAGTGGGTCTCCTCATAGACCTAGCAGGTCTCTATAATATTCAATGGACATTCATTCCTAGGGCACCTTCTAGTGCATCTAGGACATAATACAACTAAGGATCTTTGTGCTCCCTCTTCCTTCCTCTTGATTTGCATGGTGTCCATTTGCAGAGCAAGGATATGCAACATTTCACTCTTGAAGTCTTAGAACATGTTCACAATTTCACTTTTTATGGATATGTTAGAGGAGGATGAAATGGACATAGCTTGACTATCCCTAACCTTCTTTTTGATTACCATAGAATGATTTTTGAAAATTGTCTTGATATCACCATAAGGTAGCTGATCGATGGCCTCTCCTAACAACATGTTTAGGATTTCTAGGAGATCTTCCCTGGTCCCTCCAAGAAGGACTAGCTTAAGTGATTGAGGATCGAAAGTGCATCTGGACCTTTTGTAGCTGAGTTGGAACCTTTCCTCCTTATCTTCCAAAGATTCTTCATGTCCCAAGGTCATTCTCAAAATTTCCTCTTTGTTATCTTTGGACTTGCAATAACCCTGTAATTATTGTTGAAGGCTTGTTGCATCTGAGCCCAAGTAGTGATTTTGTCCCCATGTAACCCCATGAACTAGTGCAAGGTTGTACCTATGAGGGTGGATGGAAACAATTTCAAATTTTGGTCACTGGAGATATAATCATAAGTTTGACATATGACACCAAACTCAAACAAAAAGGTATCTATGTCCTCTTAGGTTAAGCCATAGAAATGAACAATGATAGAGGGGCTTATGCTTTTCATCTTAACATCTCCATTAGTTTCTCTGGCAGGAAAGGCACCCTCATCTCTATTTTCAACTCCTTCTATGTCCTCAATCCCATTTCTATTTTCATCCATTGTGTAGGTTGGTGGAATGGTCTCTTCTTCTTCTTCCCCAATAGGCTCTTAAAATGTCTTTGGTGGTTTGCCTAATGGGTCCTCTAGCTCACAAACACTAAAGAATAGGGAATGTTAGATGTTAGATGCAGTGGGGGTATTTGGAAAAAAATTCCTAAGCTGTCTCTACTCCTACGAGGCATGGAAGGAGTTTTTTTTTATTATTATTTTAGTGTATTTTTTAAGAATTACTTGAAAAATGGAAAGAAAGAAAATATTTGCAACTATTTGCTGAATGGAACTAATTGAAAAACTGGAAAGAAATCAAAGATTTCTACTATTTTCTGAATGGAACTACTTGCAGAATTAGAAAGAAAGGAAATATTGCAGCTATTTGCTGAATGGAAGAAGAAAAGGAAAGCATAAATCACATCTACTTAGGAACCTCCTCGACAACGATGACAAAGAGTGACAAGCAGTAGTATTGCAGCAAGAATTCAACAACTCCTAAGGATACCAACTTTACTTAATCAACCAGTGGTTCATAAAAACATGGAGGTGACAGTGTTGTATACACAGTAGATGCAATGGTCTACGCTTGTCACTTTTAAACTAAGGTGATAGAACACTAGGGTTTTTCAAACCAGTCTTCTATTGACTAGAAGGAGTCTCACTACTGTTATAGACATATTTGGGCACTGCAACCCAAATCACATATGTTGATAAACCAAGGCTCTCAAACCCCTAAAAGTGTTGTTCCACACCCTAAAAGATCAAGGTCAACTGATTACATCATTTTGTAGAAGTTCTCCATGAAAAACCACTCAGAACTGGTCAAAACTGGACCAGACAAACTGCTTGGTGCTAAGGGTGTGATGCATACTGGCTGTTACATTGGCCAGGTGTGATTCATACTGAAAAAGCCTTTTGTAGGGTGCGATGGGCAAGAGTGGATAAATGGCAGAGGTAGTTTGCTAAGTGCAAACACAGGGAATCTTCTAGAAACTTCAGCTGTGACACTTGCCTCTCTGAATTCGCCTAGGGATGAGTAAGAGATCGTGAAATCTCCAAGTGGAAACAAGAACTATAAGAGAAATGACACTAATCAAAAACCCAAAAGCTGACTCACTCCTCTGTAAATATCGATAAATGGATCCCTCATCCTAGAGATCCAAAGGCTGGAATTTTGTAATTTGTAAGGAAGTGATGTTTGTTTCTCTTTGAAGACATTGCATTGTTGGGTGATCTTGCTTTTCATGAGGTGAAGAGGGATTTCATGCTAGGAGGATGATGTTGGATCAAATAGCCAGGTTATAATCCTCTCTTCTGCTTCTATTATCAATGAAGTTATTTGAGTTTTTGTCCATATACTTTTGCATTTGTGAATCTTTCTATTGGTGAATGCAATTGCATGGTTAATGTATTTCAAATTCTGCAATGTTTATGATATTATAGATCTCTATGCTTTAATGGTGTTCTGTTGCTTTGCCAATACAAGTGTTTTTTGAAGCGGGACAAGTGAGAAAAGAGTGGCAGGTTTTATCAAAGGAGAGAGGAAACAAGCAACGAGCCAAGCGAAAGATTAAGGTTGGTTCTCTCTACTTCTCCGTTATCTATCATATATAAAGGAAAACACAAGTTACTTTGAATTGTTTGTTTCTAAGATAGCTACCCATCTTAGTGCAACTAGCAGACCTGAATAGACACTAGTTTTCCCGGAAACAAAATGGCGACCATACTAGTGAGCGAATAGTTTGTTTGTTTGTTACTATTGTTTCCTTTATAAACTACAAAGGGAGCTTGAAGTTAAGCCAACTAGCCTTCAATCTACTTTTGCTATGCAACTGTAAAGTGGATCAATGTTGTTTCATTCAATCTCCAGGTTGGTTATGAACTAAACATCTGACTTGCAAACATCCTAAGTGCCCTTGTGGTAGCTCATTGACCTCATAAGATCATACCCCTATGCTTTGCTTTTACTGTCCAGAATTACCCAACCTAAATCACTGAACTTAGCTGAAATTTTGAGCAAAAGACAAGCTCAGTTTTGCTCCCTAGTCCATCACACTATCTGTAACTGTGCAACCTGGATGCAATGCACCTCTAGTGTGTTGTAGGTGAGATGCATCCCTATTTCCCTGTGTTGTAGGTGCGATGATTGAGTGACACTATTTCTATCTCTAGAATTTGGATTTTACTCCTTCTTGTCATCTATATTCAGTAGTTTTGCTACTTATGATCAATATATCATTGTTCAAACCTTCTTCCTTTACATTATTCAGCCTCCATTGATAAGGAATTGTGAATGTTTTTTATGTATTTTTCATCATTTATATTCCTTCTTTGCAAAAATTAGCTTAATCGAACTGTCATCTTTTGATTCGAAAGTGTCGCAACTATTGTTTTTAGTTAAGAAAAAGAGTGTTGTAAAGTCTTCCTCTTTTAGACAGTCGATTTTACTTTTGCCATTGTACTTGATTTTAATTGTCAATATTTGAAGTGTCAAAAATAGTTTTCCATTTGAAATCGAAAGTGTCATTTTAGTCTTCCTTTCAGTTTGAAGAAATTGTTAAAGTGTTGCTTTGAAGAAAATAGTTCAGAAAAACAAATACATGCATGTGCATTTTCATTTAGCCTGCATGTGGAAAATGATTTAGGAAAGGTGCATTTATTGTATGCTCTCTACTCTCTATTGAAAAATCATACTCTTCTTTCCTTTGTAGCTAGGATTTTGATTGCTAAAAGAACAATCCACTGTTTATCATTTTAGATTGCACATTTAGAAATTTTACATCTACATCACGTAGTGAACCTTGAAAGACAAACTTCTAAGAAAGATCAACTATAAAATAAACCTCAATGAACATAAATATGTTTTGGAACCTAATGCACAACATCTAGAAGTCTAGGCTAGAGACATATTCCAGCGTCGTAAAGCCTAGTAACTATCATTTTCGTCGAAGGTTGGGTGATTCCTCCTCTTTGATACGACAAGTGCTAATACAGACTTGCGCTCCCCTTACAGTGGAGTATATATCGGGAGACCACAATAGGTTGATATCCTTTATCCTTAGGAAGCTGTGCCTGTCGCCCTATCGATTGCAATGCACTGAACACAACATTCGGGAAGATTGACTGCCATACGTAAATTCCTTGGTAACTTCTCTTTAATTTACCACCATGGTGTATATTGCAGTTTTGCAATTGATTTGGTAATCCCTTTGTTTAGATTTCTAGAGTAGTCACTTTCATTTCTTTTCAACTCCCTAAAATAAAAGGTCCATCTGAGCACTTGTCACTTCAAGTTCATTAAAAATCGAAGGAGACTAGAGTCACCTTTAACTTTTTATTGACTCTTAAAAATTGAGAAAGCAAGTTGTGTGAAAGCATCATAAAATTTATTTAATTCAAAATAGCATCCCTTTTTCCCTCATTGGTCTTAGGTTAAGGTAGTGGAGCCCACCAATTGAGGATTTCCCCTTGGGGGAAATCCTAGTCCTTTCTCTTCTTGAGGAGATATTGGTGCTCCATACATGGCTACATTGTCCCTTCCAGCAATTAAATTGGCTTGCTAGTATGGCTATTCTCAACCTCTATCATTTAAAACATCATAATTCCTCAATAATCATGTCAGCAAATAGATGATACTAGAGTTGGTCCCTTGCCTTCTACTTCATTTGTTTGTCCCGCTCCTTCTTCCCATTCGCTTGGTGAAACTAGTGATACTAGAAACCAAGTAACTGAGAAGAAGAAGAAAGGGAAGGAGAAGAACAAGAAGAAGCGAGTCAAGAAAGGGGGAAACCATGCATCATCCAGTGGAAATCCGCACAACGCACCTTCCAAAACCAAATCTCCATGCATAATTTGCAAAGGAAACAACTTTCATTGAGATTTCCCCTACATTCCATGGATCTTGAGAGACTGGTCTCCCTGCTTCCACCATCTGGTGTCATCAAACTCTATCGATCATGTTGAGAGTACACCATCAACTAGAGAAAATGAAGTCAATGGACAAAAAGGAAGATCTATATTTCCTTGTAGATCGTGTGAAGGTGATCATGCCCTCCACCATTGTCCTGATGTGGATGAAGCTAAAAGTGTCTTGGATAATCGTCCTACTTCACCACAGCGACTTCCACTTGGATACAAGAAACTCTTGCCAAGTCCATCACTAGTTGAAAATTTCACTAACATACCTCTGTTGTTAGTCGAAATGCCTATCATTGAAGATAAACCCTCTGAGTCCATACCAAACCAAAGTCAACAGGTCAAGATGGCAGCCAACCCAGTCTTGCCTTCAGAAGGTCCACCTTCAGATGATACAGTATCCAAAGAGAATGAGAATGACATGGTTCAAATTATTTTTGTTAAAACAGAGTCTGATGAACATGCGGGAAATATACTCATTCTTTTACCACAAGAGGGAAGTTGCCCATTTCAAGAGATTCATCCGGCCGTTTATTCGGTCCCTCTTCCAAGCAATCTAGTCGATTCCTTCGATTGGAATCTACTAACGGGACCCCGCTTTCCATCTAATGTGCCATTGAAAATCATAGTACAAGTTTACATAATGATCATGGCTGACACTATCATAGATGAAGGGGCTTTCGTGAGTATACTTTCATCAATTGCTTTGAAAGTGCTTGGTTCGCCATCGCTTCTGCCTGAAAAATTGAAATTTGTCAGGCTTCAATAAGGCACCCAGTTGACCGTTAGGAATCCTTCCAAATGTGCCTATAACTTTTAGAAGGAAAAACGTTCATTTGAACTTGATGGTAGTCCAAGGACCACTAGATTATAATCTACTCCTTGGGCGTGACTACATTTATAGCATGGGAGCTATTGTTTCCTCACTCTTTCGAGTGATGTGTTTCCCGTATGAAGGAAAAATTGTACAGCTTGTTGACCAGCTTTCATTTCCCACTTCAAACATGGCTACGAGTAAAATGCCATCCCTAAATGATCTCTATGAACAAGGAATGTCTCTTCAACCTCCAGTTCATCCACCTAATTACCGCGAATAATTCGGTGAATGTAACGAAGCTGAGGAGGCATGCACCCTGGTCTGCTTCGGTAGGTGAACCCAAATGAAAACATAATATTTCCTCATAGGTTATATGATTGGTCTAAAATGCCATTTCTGTGTAGGATATGGGATCCGTCCGAAATAGGATCTCCTCATCGTAGGTTATATGATTGGTCTAAAATTCCATTTCCGTGTAGGATATGGGATCAGTCTGAAAGAGGATCTCCTGAAAGGTTATGTGATTGGAAGTGCCGACCCATACCATTCACCTTTGTCTACTTCGATGGAAAAAGCCAAGGAAGTGTTTTGTTTCCTCTGCGGATGAAACAATCCTTAGTAAATGTAAGGACTTCCATATGGTAACCTAGAAACTCTACTTTTCTTTATACCTGGGGGCATGCAAACCCTTTTTATTCAAGTGAAAAGAGAGCAATGTAACTCTAAACCCATAGTATTTTACTAACTTCAACTTCTTAGTTTAGGTGATTGGTCTGATCGACCATTCAACTTTGTCGGTGATCCCGACAAAGCAAAGGAAATGTTTTGTAGGAAACTATCCTACCTAACCTCAGTAGTTCATTAACTCTTAGTATTGTAGTTGATTGTTTCTAGCCTACATACAAAAGGCGATGAACAAAGTTTTGCATGGGGCAAACTCATTAAAAAGTGAAGTACAACTGATAAGAGACATCTTTAAAAGATGACTAGAACGATCAGTGTTACTGCAGGGTTCAAGCCCATTAAAGAATAAACCTGCCACTAAGCATAGTTTCGAATGATTCAAGCTCATTAAAAACTGAATCCACCGTCGGTAAATAACCTTTGTGATCGCACTGCTATCAGCCTTTTGAGCCTTTGTCGTGTTCTTACCGTCGCCTCCACCGTTTTAGCCAATCCTACACCTCCACTTGATTGTTTACCCTTTTGAGGAATAATTACGATGAGTGATTCTATTAGCCACCCTTGTCACACTGTCATGTTTAAGAAGTTCCAAACTTACCTGGAACCAGTTGCTACCTGGATACATCACTCATTCCTAAAAAATGAGTCTCTTTTAAGCTCTTTTTAGAATCGTAAAATATGAAAAGATTGCCTAGCTACTAGCCTTTCTATCTCATTCAAGTAAAGGGAAGTGCCATCTCTCCTCTACATTTTAATCTTTTTGGACCTGAGGGATCATTCCACAAAAAGATCAAGTTCTTCTCTTTTTCGGCTCGCTAAAACTATTGAAAAGTCATCCCTTTCGTATTATTTTATACTTTTTCAGACTTAAACGATTATACCACAAAAAAGCATTGTTGGAGTTTCCTTTTCATCCCTTTTCAAACTCTCTAAACATGTAAAGGATTGAGTTATCTTTTTCGTTAAACTCATTAAAACAATAGCAACAAAATTTTCCATCCGGATCAAGCTTGACAAAAATAAAGAGGTACTGGTCAACAATTATTGGGGAAAAATGGAAGAAAACTTGAAGAACTTCATTGGTAGCAGGTTGCTCTTGAACATGACAATTTCACTCTGTCACCATGATTGAGTCGGTTTGGTTTATTCCGTTCACCATCACCATTGGTCCTTTGTATCATCCATGGGGTTAATGCTACCAATCCATCTCAGTGTCTCTGATATGTTCAAGAGAAGCATTTAGATAATTCACTAGCCCAAGTAATGCCTCATCCACTGCAATACCTTCACTCTTCATTTTTCATGACCACCATTCCTGAACCTTGTATCATCAGATCATTTTCACCTCCAGAAAATCATTTTCTTCATTTCGTGTCATCGATGTGGGATTCATTAATGCCCTCCTATGATAGGTCACTTCTTGTCGACATCAACACATTGTCCAAGAAGTTGACTTAGGAACAACCCTTTCAGTACTTTGAAGCTTGCATGCCTCAATGGCAAGTTTCTCACTTCCGGTGATAGGTTTACATTAATGGCCTTCGACTGAAAGATTTTACATGGTGTTCAACATCGACTCATATGTTCACACCACATGGATTGTACTGTAGTACCTTGAGGGTCATTATCATTATCGGTAATTCCTCTCGCACTTGTTAACAACTTACATCATTGGCTGGTAATCAGGCGAAGTCCTTCCATGTTCGACTTCAGAACATCTTTTCACATGGATCGACTTGTACATCGGGCGAAGATTGAATGAGTTTTGAAGACCTTGGATCTAGTTTCATCCATCCAGGCTGCAATATATTGAAGAAAAATAAAGACATCAAATGTACTTCATAGCTGCACAGATGATCATCCAAGCTAAAGGATGATGGCTCTACAAGAATCACCAGTCTGTAACAGCAGACGATTGTCTGTCCTATGTACATGAAAATGAATTTATAAAGTTGAGCATGGGAATGCCCTCCTCAGCTAGATCATGAAAATAATATGAAGATAATGTATTGTATTGTATTTTATATAGGTCACCTTCTAGTTCGAGAGACCTCAGATCCTCATGATAAAGCATTTCACCTGAAATCAAAAGATTTACGACCTCATGCTTTAGGGGGCAACTGTTATAGACATATTTAGGCATTGCAAACCTAATCACATATGTCGATAAACCAAGGGCTCTTAAACCCCTAAAAGTGTTTAAACCCCTAAAAGTGTTGTTCCACACCCTAAAAGATCAAGGTCAACTGATTACATCATTTTCCAGAAGTTCTCCCTCAAAAACCACTCAGAACTAGTCAAAACTAGACCATACAGACTGCTCAGTGCTAAGGGTGTGATGCATACTGGCTGTTACACTAGCCAGGTGTGAAGCATACTGAAAGAGCCTTCTGTAGGGTGTGATGGGCAAGAGTGGACAAATGGCATAGGAATTTTTCTAAGTGGAAACCCAATGAATCTTCTAGAAACTTCCCCTATGACACTTGCCTCTCTATATTCGCCCAACGATGAGTAAGAGATCATGAAATCTCCAAGTGGAACCAAGAACTATCAGTGAAATGACACTAATCAAAAACCTAGAAGCCGACTCACCCCTCTACAAATATCTATAAATGGATACCTCATCATAGAGATGCAAAGGCTGGAATTTTGTAATTTGTAAGGAAGTGTTGTTGGTTTCTCCTTGAAGACATTGCATTGTTGGGTGATCTTGCTTTTTATGAGGTGAAGAGGGATTTCATGCTGGGAGGATGATGTTGGATCAAACATCTGGGTTGTAATCATCTCTTCTAGTTCTACTATAAATAAAGTTATTTGAGTTTTCCTCCATATACTTGTGTATTTGTGAATCTTGCTATTTGTGAATGCAATTGTATGGTTAATCTATTTATGATTCTGTATTTTTTATGATATTATAGATCTCTATGTTTAGGAAACAAGCAAGGAGCCAAGCGAAAGATTAAGGTTGGTGCTCTCTACTTCTATCTTATCTATCATATGTAAAGGAAAACACAAGTTACTTTGAATTGTTTTTTCTAAGATAGCTACCTATCTTAGTGGGACTAGCAGATCTGAATAGACATTAGTTTTCATGGAAACAACTACCGAATGGCAAAAGGAAAATTATTGTTAATGCAAAAAGAGAAAGTTTCCTACTAGAGGAAATCAAAGTGTTGAATTGGAAAGTGCTATAGAGTGACATGAAATCATCTAGGTAAGTATCTACACATTTTTCTTGCAAAAGAGACCTAACTCTACCTTGTATATAACATCTAGTTATCTAGAATATCTGAGCATGGAATTTTATCTAAGAATTACTGTGATTGTTACATGCATGTACTAACTAACAAATTGTAGAAAATTCCTTTTTAATTTTTTGTTTTATGAATGCAAATGCTAACTTAACCATTTTTCTGTTTAGCAGGGGAGACAAGTATGCGGTAATGAGTCTGGAATGTGTCAAGGGTATGGAATCCAAGTGGAGGCCTAACCTAAGCTCATATGACCATTTCCGCTCAATTCAGGCTTAAAATAGGTTGCCACAAGGTTTCCTGTAGTACTACAAGATGTCCTAGTTCTACTACAAGATGCCTTGTTTACTATAAGAAACATGTTGGAAAGGTAGAATGAAGTGTGGGAAAGCTGTCTAATGGGGAAATAAGGCATAGAGGAGGTGAAAACTACCCAAGGCTCAGTCAAATGATTCAATATGGTTGGAATCGCTTAAATAAAATGTCCACTTTTCTTATAAAGAAAGAATTTGGATTAGGGTTTAGTGGACTTTGGTAGCATAGGTAGAGAATACTTGCATGAGGTATCCCTGCAAATCAGAAGCTCCTACAACAACATACACTCTTTTCTTCATTGATGCACAACTTCATTTATACATGGAAAAGATGGATTGAATGTAGGAAAAACAAAGTTATAAATAGCTAATGGACAAGTTTATGAATGGAAGTGCTTATAAACCATATAAAACTCAAGAGATCAAAATGAAAATTGTAGATACTTCTAAGGAATTTAGATATAGTGATCTATTCAGCAATAAATCCTAATTTATGTAGTGATCACACAATAAATCTATTTTTGGGTTGTAAGAATAGAACCCTCAACCCATGATCCCAGAAGGGAGATGAGGAAATGGCCACTATCACAATATTTTCTGAATTGTTTACTGTCACTACTATACCACTGATGTATCTATCTACAAATGGAAGTAAACTACGTAATCATCCAAATACCTATAGATTAAACAAAACCAAAATCACTTCAGCAACTAGCTATGAATGTGATATAAACATACATGTACAGAAGGAGGAACCTCTGTTGCTAGGGTTGGGCCCTAACCCAAGAACTTCAGGCCTCTAAGTCAACTCAGTGTTGGATCAAGGGAAGTCTTTTAATTTTCATTGAAATATAAAAAATACATAAGAGATCAGTCACAATGTCTTAGCTCGAAAATGCCTCATGGCTATAACAAAAAAGGTCAAATCATAATGAGACACTAGGAATTATTATTTATTCAACTGAAGCTACCAATAATTTCCTGAAATTTAGGGAGGTTTTATTCCCAACTTGATATCAACTTCTCTTCAACTATCACTGGCTTGGTTACCAATGACCTCGGTGGCTTGACTGCTTGTAACTCCGAGATGATGAGATATGGTGGAGGAATCTTTGAGAGAGTGAGGAGTTAATGAGAAAGATCCAATCTCCAAAAATCCCTCTTTCTTGTGTACCTCGAGTTCCTACACTTAAATTAGCCAAAATTGCTCCAAATCCTACAATTAATTCACATTTGGCCACATGACATAACATCTCATCTTTGGCTGCTTCACTAAGAAAAATATAACAAAAAATGTAAGTAAATGTGAGAAAAGTTGATTCTAATAAGCTGGAGAGTGGAATTAAGGTCCATATTAACTATTGATTAGCCTCATCAAGGTCTGCAACTCATGTTGCAGGAACTATAAGATCCACAACTTCCTGTTATAAGGTCATACAACCTACAATGCAACATGTTGCGGAAAGCATAGTTTACTGAACAATATAAAAACTGTAAGATCAAGCACAAATAGGGAAAACACCCACAACACAGTTGTTGGAGAGGGAGTTAATAATGAAGGTGTTTCCTCTTCTAACAAATTAGTTTGTTTTGATTTTAGTCTAGTTGCAAAAGAGGAATATATAAACATCTAACTGTATGAGTTAGATTCAACTGTAAAAACTATGGCCCTTTGCAGCACACGCGTTCTTTTCCATTTTGAATAAATATTTTGTTTACAAAATGTTGTGTAGCATTCTGAGCATGTGAATTTTGTGTGGTTTATTCTTTATTTATTGTGTACATTGTGGTTTTTGGACTAAGAAATTGTATTATTGTTTATAAGGATTAGTTTCATAAGCTGAAATCCTTTATAATATTCAAGTTGTAGAGTGAAGGTTGTAAGAACATAGTTTTATTGATTTCAAATTCTCTTATGAAGATATTTGAAAATTGTATTTATTGACACATCACACCATAAGGATGCCCCCTTGGGTTTGTAGACACATTTTCCCAAACCTCAAAGTTTAGAGGTTCTTTGCTATCCATAATCTACAACTAACATTTTAGGTATGTCCCCTGTTCTAGGGGGTCATCCAAGTCCTATGTATGTCTAATGAGACAGGGATAATGTGGCATCTCTCAATCCAACAAGAGGATATATGGTTTTCCTAAGGATCCCCCTATTAAAAGGATGTTGGAATGTTCCTTAATTCCATGAGGAATGCTAAAGAATTTCTTATGGTGCCTTGTGATTAAAAAATTCTAAAAGTATGATTGTCTAGTTTCTATAATTTTTAGTAGATGCGTCCCAATTTCCCCTTTCATTCTTAAAGTCTTAATTTTTTAGTTTGCAATAAGGAGAAACCAGGGAAACGACAAAGTGAGGACTTCATTAGAATTTGCTGCATTTTTTATGATTGAAATAGTAGAGTTTTATCTTGGATTCTTAAAGAGAGTTACTTTTTTCTTTGGAAATGTTCGGAAGCAAGAAAGGAAACAATTCATCTTACATCACTAAGTACATTCTATTTAAGTGTGGCCACAAGTTTTTCCCTTGTAATATTTTTTTAACTTTTGTATCACGCATAATGTGTGTCAAGCCATATAAATCCAAAATTCTCATATAAATCTTTTGTATCATGTAAGATGATGGTGTATGGATGTATTATTTTATTTTGATTTTGATTTAGTAATGAGAGAAACAATGGTTTGCCTATCTGAATTTCAAATTGTATAATTGGATGGTGCATTGCTTTAATCTGATTATTAAATTGTGCCATTTTATGATCTCTCCAGTTATTCTTGAAAATTATACAATGCTCACACTTCATTGGTGAAACATAGCTATACATGTATATTTCTTAGGTTAATATCCATGACAATGGTCCTAGATCCTTTTTCTCTCTATGAAAAAATCATCATAGAGATTAATATTAACCATTTTAATTCTTTGTTCTCAAACAACCTTTTGCACCCAAATGAGCACATCTTTTTTTTTAAAATCATATCCTACAGTCCACTATGTATTTTACTATTGAGTGGTTTATATTTTACATAGATTTTCAAATTTATCTTCAAAAATTATATATCCTACTTTGTTCTATATGTGAAACTTGATCCTATGGTTTTGAAGAACTTATAAATTGTCTTATTTCCAGGTAAATAAGTTTTGTTGATAGTTTAAGAGGATAACATTTGCAATTCACAAGTTGTAGGAGGCAAGGTGCACAATATTATTAATTTAAAATGGTGCACATTACTATATATTCTTCAAATTTTATTTTCCTATCTCATTATTTTTATATTTTTCAGATGATCTTGTGTATAGGAGAAATGGTTCTCTAAATTTGCATAATGCATGCTTGAGAGTTGATCCAAAAGCCAAATTTTACCTCTGGTTGGTGCAAGTGTAAGATATATTTTGTACACTTGGTACAATTTCATACATAATTATGTAAGTCAAATCATTTCTTATTTTGTCAGATAAATTACATGGTTAATATTTTGAAATTTCTAGGGGTTCATGACCTATTGTTTTGTTTAGGATTCATCCCAAAACAAAAGTTTGGAGGTGTTTCCAATGGGTGAATAATACTTTGGTATTTTTTTATCTCTACATTGAAAGGTGTATACTCGTGCGAATATTTTTTCCTTCTGTATAAGGTCTACAACATCGAAGCACAAATGTGCTTTTAGTTGTTCTAGGTATCTTTTGTTATGAAAGGATATTTAGATATTGGTACAAATTCATAATTCTCTTTCTAATATGAATTGAGGGACAATCTATAACAGTGTGTCTTGGATTTGATTTTTGGAATTTGTTGCTCCAGTCCAACTCAAGCATTTAATTACAATTGCGGGGGTTTATTCTTATAAATAGGAAGTGTAATACATGAATATACATGTTGAAACATAAAATGATAATGGGGGCTTTGACTTCTCTATTTAAAAAGTGAAATTTGGTATTTTAGATCCCATGTTTCTCATTGAACTGGTCCCTAACCATTTCTTATATATATATTTATTGAAAAAAACAAGGTTTTTATTTATTTTCAAACAAGGATTTACAGGAAATTTAGAAGATGTATAACTTGATTCTCGTTGTCATGAATGGAAATTAATAACATTAGCTTCATCTTCCCATATATTTAGAATCTCTAATATATCTTTGGATTCTAGTGCTTATTAATACTTTAAATTTCACACATATATTACTAGCAAAAAACAAATATTACTTACACAAAAAGATAAATACAATTTACAGATACAAACTCTAAGTATATGTTGAAAATTTCCATAATTTTAGGCTTACTTATACTCAAAATTCAGTGATGCATGCATGATTCTGTGCTTTTTTTATCTTTGTGTGTAGAATACAAGAAATATCTTCATTTTTTCAAACTTTTACTTAACACCATGTGCCTTTTGAGGCATGTTTGTTATAGCTTCAATCTAGAAAAGGTTAGTGGACTACTAGTTTCCACATGAAACATCTTCACTTCAATTATGTTTTATCTTGGTTTCATTCATCCAACTGAAGCAAGTTGGTCATACTTTTAGGAAGGATAGGTAATTCTGTCTATGTTGTTGCATCCATATTTTCATTCCTCCTTCACCTGGGAATACTTAATTTCGCAATTATTTTCCTTACAAATTATATTCTCTATAGAGATGCAATATTTGTGTATTGATTTTGGTGGACATAGCAACTCCTTTGACTTACTTTTGGTCATTCATTGGACATTTCTAAAGTTATCTTTTACATATCTTATTGTTTCAAGAATCTGATCTCACATAGGTATGTTGTGTTGGATTAACATCTTTAGATGAAGATTCTTTGGAGGGTGATTTTGGAGTAAGGCTACCACTATTACATATGGATCCCCAAATAATCTAATTTGGATTATTGTGACTTTAAATAAGCATTAAACTGCTTGGAGAATCGCCAAGTATTATACCATATTGTTTGTGCAATCTCCTAAATTCCAAGAGAAATTGCAGACTATGGCTCCATCGAGGTCAAATATTATACCACTATATCCTCAAGGCACAAAATTTTCTTTCACTTAATCAAAGAAGAGAGAAAATATTTGATGGAATGTTATCCAGTCTTTCATGATTTTTCGAGAGAGATTAAGATGAAATATTTTTTTTTTTTACTATTTCTTTCTTCTCATCTTCTAATGACCATTCTGCAAGCTTTTGTTCATTGATCCAATGTTTCACTTTGGGAATGAGCCTCTCTATGTCCTTTATTTTTTAGTAATATGTAATAATTAATTCTATGATTATGGAAGTGCATGAAAATTTTTAAGTTCTCAAACAAATTGGATTGTTTATGCTCATTTAGGCTTGCCACAAAGCAAACCTCGGGATGAGGTGCAAGAGGGACTTGTTTGTGGTCCTTCCAATCAAGACTCTAGGGTAGTTCTTATACCAGATAAAAAAAATAGATCCCAACTGGATGGTCTAGAAGATAGATAGATATTTATTTCAAAGATAATAAATTTTCATAATGAGATCATTATAGGGTAGTCATGGAAAAGGTGGGTCACGTATACCTCATAATATTTGCAATGAAACAAGTAGGATGAACGAAGTATACAATTTTTGAACCAGTTCTCAGCAATTAGTAACTTCATATGCAATATGAGGCATAAGAAATCTACATTTGGAGAAAGATCTTGTTTCAAATTATGGAAAAACATATAATCTAGAACTAGACTACTTTAAAATAGTAAGGTATACTTTTTTATTGTGCATTATCCTTCTGTTTTGCTCTGAGTTGTATTTCTCCTTTCTAAAAGAATTTGGAGGTTAACTTCCTCTGGACCATAAGGAGCATGACCAACCTGGGCCCCAAGCACAGTTTGGGCCTCAGTTCCAGTTTGGTCCTCGGGTACCTTAGCAACCCCAAGGGTAACCTCAGGGTAATCCATACCATAACTATCAACAACCTGAGGGTAATCTTATCAGAATTTTTGACAACCATATGATGCACATGTTGGTCAAGCTGGTAATAAATGGTTTGCTAGGGGTCAAACACTAGGTCGACAACAAGGGTATATTTTAAATCTTCCAAACTTTAACCCTTATGGACAAAATCCTCTGGGACAAAATCCATGGGGGCAACAAGGCCCTGGTTGGAATCCTAACACTGGTCCTTATCAAAGACCCAGAATTTATTTCAATCCTCAGTTACCTTTTCTTGTGACTTTGGAACTGTTGATTAGTCGAAGTTGACAAATGATATTATACTTCATAATCCATATTGGCCAGCTATTCAAACCAAGATCCTTGGGGATTGTCCTAATTTTGAAGACAAGTCTGGAGAAGACCCCTAGGCACATGTTACGACTTTCACCTTTGGTGTTGATCCAGTTCCTAGCTTGATGATTCTATTTGTCTCCATATTTTCCAAAGGACACTTACTGGTGCCACTGCAAAGTGGTACATTGAACTCGCTCATGGGACTTTCCAAGATTTTCACTCTCTTGCGATGGCATTCCTCATGCATTTTTAGTTACCGATTCGCTACAAAATGGGAACGCATCTTCTTACCTCTCTGAAATAGGACACGACTACCCAAATCTCTGATCATATTAATGAATGGAGAAGGCATCGCCGTTTGACCAAGTTTTGGATTCTTGATCAGCTATTGACTGATTGGTTCACTACCTCTTTTGTTGGTCTAATAGCCAGAGATATTTCTATGGGGGCATGCGTTATTGAAAGTAAGCCATCGCGCATGCTCAATATCTTCATTTGGTATATTCCTAATCTGGCATGCTTTATGATATCATGCCTAATGCTCTATGATTTGAAACTTATAAAGCTCCATTGACACCTTCTATCGATGGCGTTATTGGTTCCATCGCTCAGTCTTCTTGAAAGTCTTCCACAACTCCTGCAAAGTAGAAATCCACTGCTCCTACTAAAACTACTTCTCAGTCTCCATCCAATCCTGGGAAAACTTCAGAAGTTGATGTCGTCCATTCCACCATGGCAAAGAAAACTTTGAAGGGTAAGAAGAAATGGAAAGGTAAAAATAAGTCTGACATGCCAAAGCAAGAACCTCCTAAGACTCCTACCGATGATGGTTCTAAACATAAGCCTAAGTATCCTTATGTTATTTTTTATGAGGATCACTTCACTAAGGACTATCCTCGATGGTCTGAAGTAAGTTATTTTCTTAAGGGGAATTTGGGGATTCCTCTTGCGCTTAAGGAACTTTTTCCCTCCCAACAAAATCAAATGATGGACCAGCCTCATTACTCTTCCTCATTTGGTTCCCAGATCTTTATGGCTGGGACTATTACTATTCATGTGACTACTCGATCGAAAGATTATGCTCCGTCGACTGGTAAAGAACCTAAAGTCCCTTCTAGTGTTCCCCTATCTAGTTCTGGCCCTCTTCATATTGAAAGGCCTAGTAATGAGTTCATCATTCAACCCCCTGCTAAAGGAGTTATCTCGAAATCCTCCTATAATCCCAATGGTCATTCCACACAACACTATATTATTTTCGAAGATCTAGCCCGAGCTCCTTCGGCTATGTCTACATTGGAGGTTCTCTAGAGCTTTCCTCCCCAATGGAATTCATTACTATCTGCCATCGATGGAGTTGATCTGACTGATTCTAAGTTGATTACTTTCGATATTGAAAATCAAGTGTCGTGTTTTCCTCACCAAATTCATTTTCTCATCTAGGTTGTTATTAACTCAAAGACTATTCATCGTATTGTTATCGATGAAGGAGCCTTGACTTGTATCCTGTCTGTTTCTTGTTGGAAAGCCATTGGTTCTCCATCTTTGAGTCAATCTCCAAATACCTTGGAGGAATTTGATGGAAGAGATTCTCACCCATTTGGTATTCTCCCAAGCTTGCCTATCACCTTGGAAGGCAATACGGTCAACATTGAAGTAGAGGTTGTCGACGCTAATCTGAATTACAACCTTCTATTGGGTCAAAGTTGGACGTATGCTATGCATGTCCTTTCTTCTTTATTATTCCATGTAATATATTTTCCTCATCAAGGGAAAATTGCTACGGTTGATCAATTGTCCTTATTTTCTACCTGTTCCTCAAAATCAAATGTTCCATATGTGGAGCATACCAGTATTCCTTATGAGAATGTGGGTTCAGGGCTCTTTAAAGATCCTGTCGTCATGGATGTTTTTCCTCTCCCACCTCCTAATGTCGCCTCCGTTAATATGATCTATGTTAACTTTGAGCCTTGGGTGATTCCTCCCCTCAATCAGGTAGATTCTTGGGGTGATGTTATGGCATTAAGCCCTGCTGAGCTTAATTATGTTGAAATCGTCTCAGCTTCGGCTTCTTCTTCTTACTCTACACCTTTGAGTAGATCTCTTGAAACATATGTGCAATCCCCTTGGCTTGGAGATGTTTCTTCTCTTCATCCTTTGCATGAGACATTTCCTTATAATCAGGCTATTATTGAAACTTTGTCTTTTGAGGATCCTCCTTGGTATGATAGTCATCATCGTTCCTTGTTTCTTCCCTGTCTTGAAAATTTTAATTCCCATGTTCCTTCTCAACCACTTCAAATCCCCATCTTAACTCAGTAGGTTTTTTCTGAAGGGAATATGGGAAATATCACGCAAACCATTCCTGTCGACATCTCTATTAAACTAGGGGTTGTCAAAAATATTCATATTGGAGTAACTTATTCTCCTGAGGATATCAAGATTACACTAGTCTCTTCTTAGAGTTTTACGACGTGTTTGCCTGGTCATATGAAGAGATGCTCGATATATATCCAAGTATTGCGGTGCATGAGATACCTACTTATCCTCCTGTGAAACCAATTGGTCAACGTTTACATCTCGTACGCCCAAGAAAGGCATCTACCATTAAGGGAGAGGTTGAAAAAATTCTCAAGGTTGTGTTCATTTATCCTATTCCATTGACATATTGGGTCTATAACATTGTCTCTATGACTAAAAAGAAAGGCATTATTAGAGTTTGTGTTGTTTATCATGATATCAATCACGCATGTCTAAAAGATAACTACCCCACTCCCTTTATTGACGAGGTTATTAATGACTGTACTCGGAGAGGAATGTTCTCTTTTGTTGATGGCTTCTCTAGCTATAACCAACTTAGTATTTTACCTGTTGATCGTCACAAGACTACCTTTATCTATCCATGGGGTACTTTTACTTATAAAAAACTCCCATTTGGTCTGGGGAATGCCAGTGTGACTTTCCAAAGAGCAGTGTCCTATGATTTTCATGATATTAGACACATTGCTCAGCCTTATCTCGGTGATCTTCCTGCTCATTCAGCTAAACGCACAGACCATCCGGACCACCTCTATCAGATTTTTCTTCGCTGTAGACATTATAACATTCATCTCAATCTACACAAATGTCTTTTGTATTGAGTCTGGTAGACTCCTTGTGTTTTTCATTTCTAAGGACGGCATTCATCTCAATCCACTCAAGGTGGAAGCTATTTTGGATCTCCCACCTCCTGCTACTTTGCACGAGTTGCAGAGTTTGCAAGGGAAGGCTAATTTCTTGCGTCGTTTTATCCCTCAATATGCCAAGGTTGGTAAAGGTTATATGCATCTACTTAAGCATGAAATTCCATTCATTTGGGATGAAATTGCCAACAAATCATTTCAGCAACTCAAGACCCTTCTTGTTTCTACTGTGTTGTTGCATCCACCTAACTATCACCGTGATTACTCGCTTTATCTGGCTACTGCTAATAGTACCATTGGCATGATTCTGGTATAGGACAATGATGATGGTTCTGAGCATGTCATATATTATCTTAGCTACAACCTTCTTGACACAGAGACTCGCTATGCTTATGTCAATATGTTTGCCTTGGCAGTTGTTTAGGTTGTTCAACGTTTTCGTCATTACATTTTGTTGCATAGCACAATAGTGACTTCTGATTGCAACCTAATGACATATATTCTATCACACAATTGATGGGGGGAAAATACTCTAAGTGGATCATTATCCTCCAAGAGTTTGATTTGGAGTTCACTACTACCAATTCTAAGAAGTCACTGGTTTTCGCTGAGTTGATTTGCACCTTACCATTTGCTTCTACTCCCTCTTGGATAAAGGATTGCATTCCAGATGATACACTCTTCTTCATTAGTACCCTCAATTCTTGGTACAGTGACATCATTGTTTATCTCCAGATGTCTTAATTTCTCTCTGACTTGTCTAAGTATGCTCAATGACGCATACACCATCATTCTCAGCCATATCATATTATTGGAGGCACGTTATATTGTGAAGGAGCCAATTCTAGTCTCCACTGATGTTTAACCCTCGAGGAAGCCAAGAAAGTCTTAAATGACTGTCACTTTGGTGGTTGTGGCTGTCATTTTTCTAGTTATGCCACTGCTAAGAAAATTCTTCCTGCTAGTTATTTTTGTTCGTCCATTTTCAAGGATTGCATTCTTTTCGTCCACTAATGTCATGTGTCAAATTTTCCACTGCAAGATGTGTGCTCTACCTTCTCTCTTACCACCTGTCATTACCATTGGCTCTTTCTCAAAATGGGGCATTGATTTTATTACCTATAACCCTCGCTCGGTCAGGGGGCATGGGTATATCATCATTGTCATTGATTACTTTACGAAATGGAACAAAGTGATGCTTACATTGACTCACAACAGTAAGACAGCTACTCAATTTCTATTCAATCATGTGATTTCCAGGTTTGGAGTCCCTCAGGTCATCGTCATAGATCATGGCTATTATTTTCGTCATTACATGATGGCTAGGTTGACAACTCAGTTGGGTTTGCATCACGATAGTTCGACGCCATATTACCCCCAGTACAATGGCCAAGCTGAACCGGTGAACAAAGTGTTGGTTACCATGCTTCAATGTACCATTGGGATGCATAAGTCCAATTGGCATTTGATGTTATTCTTAGCTCTATGGGCCTACTGAACCTTGATTAGGGATGCTACTAGATTTACACAATTTCAGCTTGTTTATGGTCTGGAAGCTACCCTTCTGATTGAATGTGAAATTCCTTCTCTTAAATTAGCTATCAAATTACTATCGAATACCACTTCGGTGGAGGATAATCTTCTTTATTTAGAATGACTTGATGAGACTCTTTGACTTTCTTCATTGGTCATTGGGGCATAGAAAAATCAAGTGAAAGATCACTTCGATCAGACGGTCAACCCACATTCCTTCATTGAAGGGGATTTATTATTGTTGTATGATCAAGCTCATGATAAGCTGGGGCTAGGAGAATCTGAACCTTTTTGGCATGGGCCCTACATTGTAAAACATGTTTTGCCAAAAGGTTTCTATGAGTTGATTGATTTTGAAGGCAATCCTTTAGATAAGCCCTGAAATGAGCTTTATCTCAAGAAGTGTTATGCATGATTCTTTCATGCATTTTTGTGTACATAAGTGTGTTTTCATTTCTGTACATGTTTGGCTTTCGTTGTAAGAATTTTTCACTTATTGTGTCCTTTTGCTTCTTATGTAGATGTCTCTCACACCTTATGTCAGTTTTGTTGATGGTGCCTGTCGCAGTACTCAAAATATTTCCTTCCTAGCATGGGTTATCTATGATCCTCACGGTGAGTTAGTAGATCTTCAAGGTGTTTGTGGAGGATGTACTATGAACAATGTCATTGAATATAGTGCAGTTATTGAGCTATTGACTGAGATTGTTGCCCTTAATATTTGCACCTTGATCATAAATCTAGATTCACAGCTTGTTGTCCTTCAGCTCAACGGGCATTATTCCATCAGAAACCCTCATATTTTAAGGTTGTATTTACGTGTTCATTTAATGGAAAGGAATTTTGATTACATTACATATAAACATATTCCTAGAAGACTCAATACATTAACACATGAATTATCAAATCATGTGTTAGATAAACATTTTCGAAATTTGTAAAAGTAAACATTGAGATATAATAAGTTGATAAAACATAACATAGGTGTGATGCTTTCTGTACCACACCACTACTCGGACAACACGCCTCAGTAGTCGGTGGATCATGTTTGACACCCCTACTGTGTGTCACTAGTACTACCAAGGGACATCCTCGAATCCTGCATAATCTAGAATCCTCTCTATCAAACCTTCCAGGTCACGGGTGATCTCATCCTCCACGTCTATGTTAGGAAGGGGCATCTCGAACTCCCTCTTTACTCTCCGAGCGATGGGAGACATGCCTACAGGTCTTTTAGGTCCAACATATGCGATATTGAAAAGTAATGATAAGAACATATATATAAAAACAAAAAAACAAAAAAATTACAAAACTCTTTAGAAATCAAAAATGAGTTTGTTAACTCTCTCATCCCAGTGTTTTCCAGGAGGGAGTAGTAGGTTCAGATCACCTATGAAGTTAGTCTCAACATATGACTAGTCCTCCACCACAACAAATTGGTGATCTAACCACTTGAAGAACTCTGGTCTCCACAACATGTGTTGACTGTCGCCTCCTCAAGGCATCAGTATAGCCCAGCAGGTAATCCCTGGCCCCCATGGTGGTTGCCTAGCCATGACCACTTCCTGTCTCTGAAAAATACAAAGTCGTTTTAGGGTGAGTGGTATAAGGATCGAACCATATCCAAATTTTTTGGTATCACCTCATCTACATTTTTTCAGTTGCCTCTTGAGGTTATCCGATACAGCCTTTGCGCAGTTGAATATGGTGGGGTTTAAGCTATCTGCTTCTAGCCGAAGTTGGGTCTTCGTGGCCTCATGCGAGGCCTGAGAACCATCCACCCTAGTAATGGTGGATAGGAGGACTCATAATGATACGCCAGCTGGCGTTGCAATCTTTAGCTTTCATCCTTTGTCTGATTTTTTAAATTCAGGACTCATTCCTCCAATGAGCATGTCCATAGTCTCTCCTGTGATATGAGTCCTTATCATTCGGGGTCTTTCTCCTCTCCATGATAGTCCTGTAAGAAAGTATATGTTGGTGGCATCAATCTCTAGTTTCTGTCGACATATGCTAAATTTTTCTTTGTTTGGATACCACGCTCCAATGAGGTATTGGAGTAGATTAAGATGTGCTCTTAGGAATGACACCATAAATAGCTTTAGGAGCCCACAACTCCTTAGCACATCTAAGCAATTTGGATCTCCCAATGCTAACACATCATCATTGTTGTGTTCTCACTCTTTCCATTCAATTACCATGATTTCTTCCTATAAAAACATAGACATTTAATGGTAAGTCCCATGATTTTGTTTGAAACCACTTGAATTTTCTCAAACTATGAAGAATTTTTGTTCTCAGTGCTCACCGTGCCTGTTTTTAAAATAAGTGCGATGAGCTAGAATCCGTTGTTTGAAAAAATTGAGCTCATCATGATTGTTTCGTGTATAGTTGCAACGAGCTTGTTTTCCCACCGTTGGAAGTTCTAGCTCTCCATGGTACCGAGATGGGAACCCGCAACGGCCGCCGCAGACATTTCAATCAACTTTTTTTTTCTAAATCACAACTAAAATTATGGAAAACAAGGTACATTTTATCTAAAATGCAAGACAAAAGATGTGGTATCTACTTGCAATAGATGTATTTACAAATGAGCTCCTGAATCTCCTCTAATCGATCTCCAAAAATCACAAGTGTACAAGGGTGGAATTTCTTCACTCCAAGGTAAAAGTGAAAAGGAAATTGTTTTTCTTACCAATTGGCCCCTTTGTAAAACTTTTTTTTTGAAAATTCGGGTTTTAGGTCTATTTTCGATTATTTTATGCATATTTATGTCAAAAACATATCTTACTCTTACTTTTTGTGGAGCTACAGGTTCCAAATACTCTGGTGATGATGATTTACGAGTTGTATTTTATACTTTTTTGGACTCGATAAACACACAAAAAGTCACTTTTGGAGTCATCTTTAAGCTCTTTGCTGACTCTCAAAACCTAAAAAGATTTTCGAGCTCTTGTCACTTTGAACTCGTTAAAGGTTGCAAAGCGTCATTTACCTATTATAGGTTTACCCCTTTTATGGACTGGGATAGATTATTTATGAAAGAGGTCTATGTTGATCTATCATGGTCAATAGGTGCCCTTGAGTATTGTTTTCTACCTTTTCAAATTTGAGGGACAAATTTATGAAAAGGGACCTTTAGAGTTTCCATTTTCCTGTCTTTTTCAAACTCTCTAAATATGAAAAGACTCCGTGTTTTGCCTATGTCGGACTCATTAAACCCTGACGACATTGGACTTGTCATCATGACGAGACTAAGATTCTCCTTCCTAGGGCTCATTAAAATTTACTAGGTCAGATGTGTTCGAAGGACAAACTTATATTACAAGCATATGCTATCCCCTTCAAGATTGTGTTTCAAAAATAATTGGGGCACTCGATAGAAATGGTGGAGGATAATTTGGAAGTATTCCGTCGGTTGTATTAATTATTACGACAACTTATCACTCTTGAACATCGACACTCTTTATGCTTCGTGTCGGGTTGGGATATCCTCACTTTATCGCTGGCCTTTTGGGTTTTGGGTTATCCATTTTGCCTCATTCCATATGATACTTGTTGCGTCATCATGACCTTTGATCCCTCAGTACGAAAATGCTACCAAACTCTAGAGTCATGTCATCGATATTTTCAAGAGCTTAATCCTTCTGTAGTTTGTATCCTTACACACCTTCTTGATATTTTCTGTCTCATCCACATTCATCTTGTTCCCTTATCCCACATCGATGATGTGGGAAACATTATGGCCCTCCTCCGACCAATCGCTTCCTGTCGACTTCAGCTCATTATCTAGGAAGTTGATATGGAGACTCATTTCTAGTACATTGGAGCTTGCATGCTTTAATGGAAATTTCTTCGCATTCAATGACGGGCTTTCATTATTGGCCTTTCATCGGGTGATTTCACGGGTGTTCGACTTGAGATCATTCTTCACCTTCATGGATTGTCCTAGTAGTACCTTGAGAACCATTGACATTACTGGTGGTCTCTCTCGCGCTTGTTAACAATTTACATCATTGACCGGTAATCAAGTGATTTTCTAATATTCTCGACTTTGGCACATCTATTCGCATATTAAAATTTTTACCTTGATCAGGTTGGGATTCAAGGCCCTGCACTCACATTACACAAGTCCATGTTGCGTGGATTGGTTCATGATTGTATACATGACTCTTTTGATTAGATGGTTACAACCATACCTGAGTCTATTAAATGGTCCTTTTGTTTGGATGGTTGCATCCATACCACAGATCATTTATGTTTATCTTTTGTATAACTATGCCCATGCCTTATACACATTGTATTTCCTTTCATTATGTAATTATATATCAGAGATATTAGTTGTACTTGTGTTTGTAGGTTCTTCACAATGGTGTTTTGTTTCAGTTATGGATTCGTAAAGCATTTCACCCCTCCCACTCTCTCAGCCTTCATTCTTTAGGGGGCATCTCTTACACAATACTTTGTCACCGAATCTATATTCCTTGATCTTGGACACTACCAGTCCATGTTATTGATATCTACTTTGTGTCATGTTGCAAAATATGTGTCGATGTATTCCTTTTCATATCAGGAAGAATACCTCATTTCATTACTCTTGGAGTAGACACTCTTTAACCCCTATTTTTGGGTCATCAGGAGTCATTAGTTATTCCACTGGTGAAGATGGCCAAGATTGAACTAAGCCTAGCGACATCATCACCCTGTCCCTGTGTTTCACTTGTGACGAGCTACTTTTGGCAAGTTTTTTTAACAATTTGTCGAAGTTTCAGAGTGAAACAACTTCATGGGTGGTCCTAAGGTTGGTTGTTGGATTAGATGAGCTCATCTCTCTTCTTTGGGATGGTTGTCCCACCCATTGTGAAACCTCCCAAAGGGATAAGCTCTTTCTCCAATCTCTTATCAATGATCCTCCTCCTATAAATACCTCCTTCATTGCTAAGATCTGCTAGAGATTGGAAGTAGCTTCTAATGTATCTTAGCCTCGGATAGTTTTGTGTGGATTTGGCTTGATTTTATGAGTGTTCTAACATCATAATTTTTAATTTTGGGTAGGAGAGAGAGTTATTCATCCTCTTGGGAGACAATTCATGAGTGAATGCTTATAGAGACATGCTAACATGACCCTTCAAGATGACTTACAATGTCAAGGCATGGTTGTAAGTTTTACTTCAGTTCATATTAATACAAATAAATGGTTTATTTCCTATATCTTATGTCAAAATTTCATATTGATAGCTTGAAGTTCGTTTATCCCTTAGGTGGATTAGTTTTGTTGTATTCTGTTATGTTTGTTGTTGTTCTCTATATGTTTTTTCAGGTACAAAAGTGATTAGAAGAGAGCTGGAGCAACACAACGAGAACTTCATCAAACAAGGATTTCAAGGTTGGCCTTCATGACATTAAATATCTAAGGGAATTTTCCTTGATATTGTTCTTGTTGTGACTAGACCCACTCTAGGGATAGAGGGGTTGCCTCTATCCGTAGAGGGAACTTGCCTACTTTACACAAATCCCACTACATTTTTTTCAAAAAGGAAATGCCATGATATTTTTCTCTCTTTCACTTCGTTTGATACATAGAATAAGTTTGGATATTCCTTAAGGATGAGTGTCCAGAGGACACAGTAGCCCTCCATGAAATCAAACGTGAAGAAGTGGAAAGAGTGGGCTCTGTGAGTCAATTGTTAAACAAAGGAAGAAGATACAAGGGCATACCTAATGTCGATCTTAGCTAGGATGTGCTACACATGAGGTACAATGATTGATGTTTATAGAGTATATTTTCCATAATATTCTCTTTCAAATACGTAATTCTCATTTTCTCTTAACAATTTGAGCTTTGGAAATCTGGTAGTAGATGACATAATTTATGTCCCAAGTTATGATATGGATGGCTTAGTTGTTTCTTAGGGTAACCCTATTTTAGGTGTTCATGTATACCTTTATTCAGACCATGCCCATGAGGTGAAGTACGCTCAAAGAAGCTCCTTATCCAAATCAAGCACTTTACCATGCAATATCTGATGCATATGGGAAATTTTCTTTTAATTTTATTCCATGTTCAAAATAAAGGTTGTTTCCATTCTACAGGGGTGATAATACAATATTTTATGTTTCACTTCAATCTATAGAGGTTCTTGTTGAGTACAGTGATGTTAATATATCTCAACCATTTCAGTTCATAGGTTTCTCAGTTGGAGGACTTGTGGTGACTTCTGAAGGAGTCTATTTTGAAGGTGTTCAGATAGTAGTTGATGGAAGAGAAAGAGCTACAAAACATGTCCATGGATATTACAAGCTTGATCATGGAACATCAACATGCTACACAATCAAGGTTGAGAAGGATCACTTCGAGTTTAGCAGTTTGGAGAATTTCATTGTTGTGACAAACATGGCTTCAATACCAAAGATAGAAGCAACACATTATAATATTTGTGGTTCCCTAAAATTAGTGACAAATGACTATTATGGCAGGTGTCAAGTTCTCTTGACACATGGTTCAGACAATTTTAAGCCTCAACTAAAGAGGATTGATGATATGGGAAACTTCTGCTTTGAGGTTCAACCATGTTAATATCGAATATCCCCACTGACCACAATAGCAGAACGTGATTCTAGTTTTTCATTTTCACCATCACATATTCATGTGATAGTAACTAAACCAATGTTTGGCATTGAATCTATAATGGCACTTATTGATATCTGTGGATCAGTGATATGCAAGGAAGGATGTGACTCATTGGTTTCTATATCACTTACTTCTTTGGTTGTTGAACTCTGGGTTCATAGAAGATTAACACTTTAAGTTTAACAAATGAGAGCAGTGACTTCATATTTTATAAAGTCCTACCTGGTGCATTATGTCTTGAGGTAAAACATGGACCTTCATCTGATTTGCTAGATTGAGATGATGACTGGTGTTGGGATAAAAAGGTTATTGATGTCAATGTCGGTGTTTCTGATAATTCAGAGATATTTTTTATCCAAAAAGGCTATTAGTTGTGTTTTATGTCTACTCATCCTATGGCTTCTTACATCGTACAACCAAACAAAGAACCAATGAGTTTGTTGATTGAGAAAGGATGGTAGAAAATCTTCTTAGAAGCGTCTCATGTGATGATGCTTCATTTCTTGAACTCGTGCATTTTCTTTGGAATGTCTTATTAGAATTCAATGTATTGAACCATAAGCCTATATATTTGACTGGTGAAAAATATCTACTGAGTGGTGAAATACATGTTGATTCAAGTTCTTATCCCAAATCAAATGAGTTGTCTCAAAGCATTATTGTAGACACATGGAAAAATGATGGTGCATTTATAGATATGATCAATAATGTAAAACTTGTTTCAAGTGCTAATGGACCAAGCAACATTGTTGTATATCAGTACACTCACTGGGCTAATCTTGAAGATGAAATGGTCTTTGTTAAGGAATTTAGACTTCTGTGATCCATAGTATTTGTTTAGAAACTTTTTGGCGAAATCACATGATTGATCATTTGTCGACGCGTTTCGAAACAACTAGTGTGGTTCATCGTCAGGACAAGTTGCAGAAACAGATCCAATTAGCGTGTTAAATAGTCTAAGCAGAGACTCCAATGGCTAAAAATACTAACGGCTATTTTTCAACTTACAAACCCCAGTCAAACCTCCTTTAACTAAAATAATATAATATTCTTTATAATTATTATTATTTTTACGCAGTTGGGTAAAAAATAAAACCGAACCGGGTTAGATATCAAATTTTCATTCAAAATATATATTATTAATATTTCCCAATACCCAATATAATGCAATATTTAATGTTAAGAAATTAAATTATTTATATAAATTATTAGAAAAATAAAAAGTAAAATTATATCCATGGTTTAGTTACCAAACTAAACCATTTAATTATTTAAAATATTTATATATATATATATATATATATATAATATATATAAATATAAATATACCCATCTGACTATATAAGATATATATATATATTATTATATATATATATATATATATTATAAAATAATATATATATATATATATAGATATATATATATATATATATAACTATATTATATTAATAATTTTAAAATTCTTAACATCTAGTAATATTTTATTTAATGTCAATAATATATATATATATATATATATTTTAATTATAACTTATAAATAAATATATCCATCTAAATGTATTAATAGTATTTTTCAATACCTAACATTCCAATAACATTTTATTTAAAGTTGGATAAAATAATATACATATTTAAATTTTTTATATCTTAATTTATTTATTAAGGTTAGTTTAAATTAACTTAGAATTCAATACAAATTAATTAAATGAATAAATGGAAAATTAATATGAATAGTTACGAAAAGCCTATTTTAATTCATTCATTAAGCATAGCATTAGCTTATTAAAATCTCAGGCTAATCGAAAGCTAAATTACTATCAAATCATTTGCTTACAAATAACATATATTAAGCTAAATATTCATAAGAAGCAACATTAAATAATCCCCGAAAATATAGGGAAATAGAGGGGATTAAACCCTAAGGACGAAAATTAGAAGAAGAACAGCTCGAATCAAGGGAAAAGCAAGATATTAATCAGCAAACCCAAAGGAAAACCAGGAAACACAGAGACCTAACCAAGACGGGACCGCGGAGGTTAGGAAGACAAGGCTGGGACCCAACAGCTGCTGATCTTCCAGCCATCATCCCTATTAAGATTATTTGGCCTTTTTTCAATCTCCAGGGCCTCCCTAAACTTGCGATGGTGAAACTGAGCAACTCTAGCGATAACTTGAGCCTCTTCGATACATACATGATGCATCGTCTTCTCGGCATGTTCCGCTAGGGCAGAGGATTTGGTCCTACCATGCCTCAAGTCAGCTGAATGCTCACTAATTCTTTGATTGATAGAGTGACCCATCTCACCAATATATGGAATCCCACAAGAACAAGGGATGGCATAGACGCCCTTCATGTCTTTAGGGTCAATAGGATCTTTTACAGATCTGAGGGAGCTACGGATAGTATTAAGAGGTCTAAAAGTCGCGGGCACATCAAAATTTCTCAGAATCCTCACAATCCTATCCGTGGTCCCCTTGATATAAGGAAGGTTAACTCCCGTGACCTGATCATTAGGATCCCTACGAATTGACGGCTCCTTCCTAGCCCTGAGGAAGGCCTTTTAACCCAGGTGTCTATTGTAACCATTTTTCACAAAGACATCTAGGAGATGGGCCTTCTCCTTTTCGAAGCTCTCTTCATTAGAGATTCTAACAGCATGGGTGGCAAGTGTGCTTAGAACACCTAACTTTTGAGCTGGGAAATGATGGGAAGAAGCATGCAAGTATTGCTCAGTATGCATCTTCTTCCTAAACACTTGATGAGAAAATGAACCATCCGCTTTCTTAGAGATGAGAACATCCAAGAACGGAAGACAACCATTGTCTTCTTTTTCCATCGTGAATTTTATGGTAGCGGACTGGTTATTAAGATGATTGAAGAAATGATCCAGCTCATCAGGACCATGAGACCAGACAACACCAGTGTCATCAACGAATCTTTTCCACAGCTTCAGAAGGAGACGAGAAGAGGCAAAAGCCCTAGACTCAAAATCCTCCATAAAGAGATTGGCGACTACTGGGGACAAGGGGGAGCCCATGGCAACCCCACAAGTCTGCTCATAGAATTCTCCTTCGAAGCTAAAAAAGGTGGAGGTAAAGAAAAGCTCAACCAATTTCGCCGTATCATGGTCAGTAAGCTTATAGATCACCTCCATGGCCTCATTGATAGGAATACAGGTGTAAAGAGAGACCACGTCGAAACTTACCAGAATGTGCTCGGGCTCCAGCTTAACCCTTTTAAGATCCTCAATAAAGGAAGCCGAGTCTTTGACGAAGGACTCCGTATGACCAACCAAGGGCCTCAATTTAGCGGCAAGGAACTTGGCTAGGAGGTAAGTTGGACCACCAATGGTGTTGACAATGGGTCTCAATGGGACCCCTTCCTTATGGACCTTTGGAAGGCCATAAATCCTAGGAGTAATGGGGTTTCCTTCAATAAGCTTATGGGATAGAGGAATAGTGGAATTGCAAGATTTTATTGGAAGAGCGACTGCTCTGGATACCTTCTTAAGGAGATTCTTCGAAAGTTTCTTGTAACTCCCACTATTACAGAGATGATCGAGCATCTTATTCCTGTAATCACTTCTATCCATAATGATAGCAGCCCCACCTTTATCAGCCTTCAAGACCACGATTTCATGATTCTTGTTCAAGGCCTTCAAGGCCTCAAACTCAGTCTTGCTGATATTGCTACGGGGAGGCTTAGCTCTTCTTAGGGCCACGGCACAATCTTGTCTAATTGTGTCTTTAATCTTATTCGGAAGGTTCTTAATGCCAAATTCTACATCACAAATGATGTCATCAACCGGGATTTTCCTGGGTGCTAAGGCAAAGTTAAGACCCTTACCTAAGAGACTAAAAACCGCAGGCGGAAAGGAAAAACTAGGCAGATTTAATACCTTATTGCCCTGACTTGAAACCCTCTCAGAACTACCCTTAATTCTAATACTACCAATACAACTACTATTCCCATTTACGGCTTCATTATTACGACCCTCTATATTATTCTTAAAATTATTAAAATTACAACTATTATTCTCAGTATCCAAACCATAATCCTGTTTATTACTTTTATCATAATAGTGCCTTCGGCAATCTTCATTAATATTTTTATCAAGTCTTTTTCCAATAATACCCTCACCCTTACCATTACCTTTATTATTATAACCCTCTTTATTTTTATTCTCAAAATAGTTAGTAATATCATTCTTATTAATATTATTCACACCACCCTCTACGAAAATGCTATCGCCCCCACCATTCATACCATTCATACCAACGTCCTTACCTTTATTAATATTATTAAAATTCTCTTTATTATTCTTAGTAATATAATTCTTATTAATATTATTCGCAACAACCTCTATGATAATGCTATCGCCCCCACCATTCATACCATTCATACCATCGTCATTTCCTTTATTGATAATATTATAGTCCCCTTTATTATTGTTATCAAAAAGGTTAATACGATCATTTTTGTTAATGTAATTAACATCATTAACTACGTTATTAATAACGCTCCCTGCATTCACATTAAAATTACACGATCGCACATAATTATAACTACCAGCATTAACAAACGACTCACCAATACAACCACCTACCGCGGCGCTCTCAACCGGTAACCGATCTCCATCCTCTGCAACCTGCTCCTGGGAACCCGTCAACCAACTCACACGCGCCAATGGTTTAATGAAATTGTCCAGATTGGAGCCAACGAGGGCTGATAAGACCGGACATTTCACACCTACGGTTAACCGATCAGTATCACCACCGACCTGTCTCTTTATTCCAAACGAACCACCAACTGTCATCGCGGAGGAAATTGCCCTAGAATTTTGAGGCTGGACCAGAGATTGCTCGATCGAATCCGCAGACATATCATCCGATTCTTCAACAATACTAGCTGGGTCCCTCTGATCATCCATGCTAAGAGCTTGGGAAAGTGAGACCTGACCTTTTGCAAACCCTCGGGACTGTCCAACATCGATATAATCCGCAGCATTCTGCCTGTAATTAGCGTCATCTTGCGGAGGCCGACAACCATTGCTGAATGAGGCGAGAGCGAAAGGACTAGCACGCAGACTTGCCACAACATCGTCCACATCCGAAATGCCCTTCAATCGATCGGAGCCGGAGGAGGGCGGATCAGGACATCCCGCATGCGCGCTGCTCAGAACCCAAGACCTCAGGGAGGAAACCTGATTAACAGAGATCCAACTTCCAGAACCTTTATCGGAAGAACAACCAGAGTCTAGATCAGAGCAACGAGCCAGTTTATTAAACTTGGCAGACTGCCTCATCTTCAGCAGTTCTTCCAACCTCATGGACTTCAATGCGGAACATGCATCGATTCTGGACCAGAGAGAAGCCGGGAAATTATTCGATAGCTCCAGATGAGCAGCCAAAAGAAGCCTGGACAGATGATCCAAAACCTTCCATACCCTGCAAATCTCAGATCTGACCAACCCTAAGCTAGCCTTCAGAAAAACACATTGATTCCTCGGTACATTTAGGCTATGCTTAATCTTGGCAAAACTAGGAATAACCGAAGAGTCTCTGCATCACTTAAGAAATACTAGATCAGACTTCAACTTTGTGACCTGCATGCATGTCCGCTCGAAACGATGAACATTTTTAGCAGCAGCTTCTCTGTGTAGGGAAATTATCAAGAGATAAAAGAAATGCTAGTGAGAAAAATTGTTTTGAAAAGGTATTGTTTTATCCAAGAAGTCGGAATGTTGTTGTTAAAAATGATGGGTGCCAACTTGCTATTCCTTCTTTTGTGGGGTTCCTAGAAAAGTACATTCAGGGTCAGTGCTTCCAGCAATCCCAGGTGTTGACATTAAAATAATTGCTCAAAATGATAGTAGCAATGGTCTTCTGAAAAGGGTGACTTGGTTCTTCAAACTTTGACAGGATCAAATGGTCTATTTTTGGGTGGTCCTTTGTATGATGATACTGAGTACTAAGTTGAAGCTTCCAAGGGATATCATTTAAAATCACTTGAATAGGACCCCTTTTGAAGCTTATTTGTATACTCATCCAATTTGATCAAACACCCCACTCGACTAGCCAAACCATAAAGAATATTTGATCGTCAGTATTCGACCTTCTGTGCACTCCCTATATTTGTGGTCATTAGTAGAGGAATCATTGAATGTCTTTCAAACCACCGCTCTATATGGACAAAACCTCTTCAATCACATTGCTTCAAACTACAACCATGTAAGTCTATATTTTACTATTACTTTCAACGCTTTACAATGAAACTAGTGTAAATTCAGGTTGTATGTGGATAAAATATAAACCAATGTAAATGTGGGTTGTCTTGTATGTGTGTGTAGGGGTATACATGATAAAATATTTGAGAGTTAATTGGATATTTTTTCTAGAGATTTCGTGCTCTATCTTGAGACTCAATTAAAAACCTGGAAGTAATTTGACCATACTAGAAATGGATTTATATCTCGATAATGCATACAATTTCTTTGTGGATATATTGATCGCGATAATGGGGAGCTTTAAATCATTAAAGGAGTCGGTCATATGTGTTGTGTATTTTCTGAGATAAATACGTGTCTTCTCAATTTGTTGCTCGAGAGGCTTCTAAATCTCCAATGTTTGTTAATGGGTGACAACTTTATCTTGGTAAAAATAGAATTTATGTTTTTCTTTTACATGTGGAATGAAAAACATGTTTCAATGTTTAAGAATGTTTTCATTTGCTACTTAGTTGTCAGGTATGGCATAAAAAAATATTATACAAAGCATAAATTGATGTAGCTTAGGTTGACTATTATGTTTTGGTTCATTATTGTGCCATGTTTGCAGATTCAGTATATCGAATAGATTTGAAACAAAACCAAGTAACGACTTTGCTTCATATCTTTTCCTTAATGAAAATCTACACTACCTAAATTAAAAAAGTTAACTTTCTATAAGATGTGAAAAGACCATAAAATTCTTGCATGGTTTTTTTCCATGATGTTCATAATGAATAGTTATGTCTTTTACCTTGTAAATCAGTGCAGAGTTGGCTTATTTTGGTTTTGAAATGCAATGCAAGAACATTCAAAATATCCTATACCTCGACGTCTCACATCCCCACTCTCTCATCTCCATATATATAGGTTAATGTAGACATAACTGAATTTCATGATAGGGAAATTAGTGTATTAGGTTGCTTTCTTCAGAGAACCCCTACCCTAGAGATGATAGAACTTTGTTTAATTGATGAGTTGAATTATGACGATCCATGATATGTAATTTTTTTGGAGGAAGTGATGTATTTGAATAGAGTTTCAAAGAAAGCAAGGATATTGGTATGAGAATCTCATTTTTAAATACATGCTTCAAAATATTTAAACCATTGACCAGTAAAAACTCTTTCGGGCTTCATTTTCTTTTATTCTTTTCTTTAGAAAAGGTTATGACCAATGTAGGTTGTATGTGGATATGAGAATGAATTCTACTGTTGATACAAGGATGTGGAAGCCAGTGGATTTCCATTCTTAGTCTTGGGTAACATCGAGTATGGAAGTAGATTGTAGTCTCATGTAGTGGGTATGTGACATTTTGCCCCATTTTCATTTTTTTAGTCATTCGTTATTTGTGCTTGTTCTAATAGTCAGTTTTAGTTATTTATCTTTTTGTCATTTATATCATTAACACTCCATGTTTCCTAGGCAAGGTAACATCTTCGGTTGCTTTAGATGAGCAACCTATAGGATTAGAATGTTCCCAAAGAGTTATGAACATTTGTCCAATATGCCTTGTGAATTTTGGATTGTCATTGTGGGTTATCGCTTTAATTGTTATCCATTTTTACATTTTATTAACAATGAAATTCCATTCTTAGTTAAATTATTTGTATGTTAATTTTAAAAGTATTTAATAAATGTGTCTTTAGTAGCCACACTTCAAACAATGGATTTCACACTACTTGGTTTAAGGTTTGAGTTATGTATTTGGTTAAAATTTCCCAAGATTTATATCATATCTCAAGTGTTACATTTGTGTTATTTATTTGGTCAAAATTTCCCAATATTTATATCATATCTCAGCCTTTTGAAATTCATGCATTCATGCCATTGGAATGTAACACATCATGACAAAGATGATCCTTATTAAGCTCACCAGCTCTATTACTATCCTTCATGAATCATAATTCAAATGGACTGTAAATTTGGTTCTTTTCCTTGACTAAATAGTATTAAGAAGAATCCTCTCATTCAAACTCAACCCCAAGTCATACTCAAAATTTTGACGTGTGAATAACAATGGCTCGGCAGCAAGTTTGACACCCAAGTCCTTGCAAGTCAGAGAAGAATGTCCATTTAAAAAAAATGATAATATCCTTAAATCATTAGCCCTTGGACTCCTTCATTAAATAAAATATCATTCTATGATCTTGATAATTGGTCTACCAAAACGTAGATGGGCCGAAACATGAGTTAAGGAGTAGAGAAAGAAATTTTCCTGTACATTGCCTAGAATATTTTGAACTTTTGGGGGCACATCTCGTAACGCTACCATCATGACACCAATTTTTTTTGGTAAAGTTCCATTGCAAGAGGCATCCACTAATTCATCTTCCTCAATTCGTGACCATCATGTGCTCCACCTCCCCCCTCCCAATTGTATATAAGCATTAGTTTCTCTTGCATGCTTCCCTCTGATTGCAAAGTTATACCCACACCTAAAATCGTTGTCTTGATCTTGGTTCTTATGCTTCTCTTCTTATTCTAAGCCAAGAAATCAGAAAAACATTACCTCCCTACCACCACAAATAGATAAACCATTTTCCCCACACTATCTTTCAAGCTCCACAACAGGAATACTAAAAAATCCTCGAGTTTTTTCTCCCTCTTCAATCACCATAGAAACATCTTGATTTGGACTAGATCCATATGCTACGTCTGTAAGATTGGATCCAAAACTATCAATGTCCTTCAATGGTGGGGCATCTCCACATATTGAATGAAAGGGAGGGACACCTAAATTTCCAAACTGAAGAAAGGTAGCTCTCCGTCCATGCACATAAGCATATGAAAGGAGAAACTAGTCTGACCAAACCTAGAGAACTTTCATCACTCTGTCCTTCAAGGACACCAGCATATAAGTAAAAAAAATTCCCAAAAAGATCCACATAGTCATTACACTAATTACGATATTTTTTTTAGATTAAAAATTACCAACCTCCTTGCTAATTGATGACGAATAAGGGGCTTGATCTTAATACATGATCTATTTTCATCATTACTATCCTCAACATGTTCTATTATTTAGAGTGATATTTGATGAATTGGTAGGCATGACTTTCCACATTTCTATTTTTATATCCCACACAGTTGGAATATTGCTACATTTGGCCTCTACTTACCTAGGCTACATGTGTTAATGAGCGTACAAAACACTAAAGATATGTTCCTTCTCCATAAGTTCTCATTTTCTAGATGAATTCTGTGGAAATTTTATTCATGCCAATTATGGGGCAAGAAAAAATGTTCCATTATTTTCTTTTATCATCTCTTGTTTATGAGTTAACATGCTTCTATTATACTAGTTCATTGTGACTATGTCATGCAAAGATCAAGTTGAGTGGGTTTTACATTTTATTTCCATTCTAGTCAACAACTGAATATATATGTTTTGTGTTAGATTGAATGACGGGACAACACACTTTTATTTTCACTAGTGCTCTCTTTTTCATATACTATCACAAGTGCACAAATAATAATACACTTTCCTTTTTACCTGGATAAGGAAATGGTGACAAATTTATATTTTGTAGTGACAAGGATAACTATGTATTGGAGATTGACCTTGAGCCATTCAATTCATCCTTTCCTTACCCAACGTGACTATATCCTATTGGTAACAGAGTTCAATTTCTGAACTAACATTTTTCTTCAATACTATTTCATGATAAAGAAAGAACACAACCATTGCTGAATTTCCTTCCAGCACACAAATACCAAAGCCATGTCATTTTTCTTTCCTTGGTTAATATATTGCATCATTGTGTTTGATAGTTAATTCATTATTATTCTATGCCAATAAATCTCTATCAAATAGAAAAGAAGGATGACATGGTTATTTCGATTCTCATCTTCCTATTTCACTTCTTTCGAGAAAACTATATATTCAAATACCAACTCATCTCAAACCAAACTAAAATAGAGAATCCTATTTATGAATATGTTTCTCTCTCCATACCTTATAATCACATTGTTTTTTTGAATTATACTTGAATTTCACTGATAATACCCTAGATTTATATATTTCTTTTAGCACCAAATTGAAATCATGGTAAAAATACAAATATCCCATTAAGTATGACCTAAATATGATTCAAAGAATACCACCTTTAGTTTGAGCACATGGCAGAGTAATTTCTAAGGTGTGAAGTTTTATTAGAGGCATTGTTTGTTTATTTGTTTTGGTTAGAAAATGTTTTTCTCTGTCTTTTATGTGACTTTTAATTTATCATATCTAACATGTTGAGAAATGGGAAAGAATATTCTGTGACATTTATCTTGCATAAATTGATGTTGAATGAAAGGATAAAGAGTTTAACCAAGCTACAATCCGCTTTGGTAAAGGTAGGGGGACATCTTAAGAAGTTACCTAAGAATACACCATATACATAGTTTGAACATAAGTAATATATGGATTTTTAGTTTGTAGATATGTTCCTTTTTCTATCCAAGATATCATAGCAACACATATATTGCTATTGTAGAAATTGTTAGAGGACCTCATTGAGGTCAATTTTTCTAATGTTCTACTTGATTGATACATTCCCATGATAGGAAGCCTTTAAATACTAATTAATATGTTACCCAAACAAATTATATTCAAATTTTGTACACATGAAAGATAACAACAAATAGAAATTCATTCAATTTATTGTTACTTGACTCTGGTGTGGGCAGGTTACATGAAATATGATTGGAAAAAGGATGGGGAGGAAATATAGAGATCATGTCTTGGATACGATTCATTTGTTGTTGGAGATCCTTCAGGCACTTCAACCATCAACTTTGGAAATGTTTCTAGTAAGTATTCCTATGGTTTTTAATGTTGTGATTCTTTCACCTCATGGTTATTTTGGGCAAGCAAATGTTTTAGGAATGCGTGATAAGATATCGATGGATAGGTAAGTAATTTTTTTATAATTGTAATGTCCATTCTATGATATCCTCTCTTTATTGCTTGATTGTATTTTGAACGTGTATTTCGATTTTTCTTTGTATTTTAACTATGAAATTGAAGGTACTTGGTATTATGTCTGTTTAAACAACAACCAAAGCTTTGAGATGAAATTAATATTACACGATATTGATTGAAATCCTTTTAACTGGTTTGTATTGAAATATTTTCATGATTATTAGAAGAGTTTACTTTCATGTTATTATTTGAGAACATGTTGTTTATATACTTGACCAAGTTCATGCATTAGACAAAAAAAAAAGTGTTGCGAACAAAATGACAAGGATTAGACATCACACTTTAGATTATTTGTTTTAACAAGTTATTTACAACTTGAGATTTTTAGCATGTAACTTACTTGGCATGATTGTGCCTAAGCTTTCCTTGAAGGTTGAATATTAAGTTATAGTTAAGGTGTTATTTCTATGGTGACTTTAATTTTTTTGTATAGGTCATTTGGCCACGTAGTGGACACTATCACTCAATTGGAAATAACCTATTCTATTTTATTGCTCTTATGGGGAAGAATGGCTTTAACATTGTTGATGCTGAGGTATATGTAATATAAATCTTTTATAGTCTAATTTCATTTATATTCTAGTGTTCATATTATTACATGTCTTACACTCTTCATTCTAGGTTATCTTGTTTTCATAAAATGGACTCAGTATTGATGGTAAGCAGTAGGATTTGAAGAAAGAGGAGAACACTAACACTAGAGTGACAAATGAAGAAAGAGAGAGAATAGAACTAGTCTCATGGTACCCTTAAAGCCAATATCCCGCATAAGACACACATATAGAGACTGATGTTCAAGTCTTCATAGTTGGTGAATTCACCTGCAATGACTTTGCAGCACAATGATAATGTTTTATAGTGATAAAACAACATTTCATTTGTAAATTGTAGTCCAATCAATGTTAAGTTGGGAACTCATATTATAATACTCAACATTTCATATAATATAATTTATGTGGTTGAAATGATTTATAGTTACACTTGATATTGTTTAGTATTTTAACTAACATATGTAATTTGGAATTTTAATATTAGATGAATCGATTTACATTGTATGATGTTTTTTTAATTTAGTCGCAAAACCATACTAATTAATCTATGTTGATTAATAATGAACACATAAAATCAATCTAGAACTACTAAATTAGTAGTTTGTATTGATTAATGATAAACACAAATAAAACGAATATACAACTAAATTAGTCATTTATAATGATTATTAATGAAAATAAATGAAATTAATATAAACTACTAAATTAGTCGTTTATATAATGAATATGAAACTACCAAAAAAATATAAATGACTACTGCAAATGATTAATTTTTCATTATAAATGACAACTACATTTTGTATAAATATGACTATTAGTAGTTAATCTACAATACCTTATAACACACCCAAAACTTAGTCATATTTCTTTGATCATTTATTGGTTTCGAACGACAACAAAAATTTGCATATATATGACTATGAGTAGCTAATTTACAGTATCTTATAACACAACCAACATTTTGGTCACATTTCTTTAGTCATTAATTGGTTTTCACAGATGATCATATAGTAATATATTTTGTTGTATATTTTCTCATTAATTGTGGCAATTAATGACTAAATATATAACTAAATTAATGACCAAATTTATGACTAAATATACTGCTATATGATAAAATTGAGACAATTAATTAATGACTAAGCTAAAAAGAACTAAAATTTGGTCACGTTATAAGATATTGTAAATTAGCTACTACTGGTCAGCAACTGAAAAATACTCATTTATATGAAAATTTAAGTTTTTTTTAGTAACTAATTAGCCATTTTGCATTAGCAATTGAAGGGAACTTGTGCTTGCTTTCCAATTTGACATGACTTGAAAATTGTATTGGTTGGATTTTTAATCCTCGGTAAATCCCTCAAACCTCCCTTTTATCCAAATTTTACAATGTGATTAAAGTTTAGGTGACCAAGTCTGATGTGACATAACTAACTCTCGTTAAGCTTTCCAATATAAGAACTTTCATTTTCTTCCTATAGTGTGTACATATTGTTTGAGGTTCTCACACCCTTTTTCGTTACTTCTCTTATGTTTTTTTATTTTATTCCACAATATTTTAATTGAAAGGTAACATCACATCCTTGGTTTCACATTGGACTCACACCCGAGATATTATGCTTAAGTTATGCTACAAAAAGAACATTCATAGCTTTACCTCTTCCACTATCCAAGATTACTATTCCTTTACCTTTAATATTACATAGTGCATCATTTCTAAAGATAACACTTCATGTCTCATTCTCATTTAATGATAGGAAATTTCTCCTATCTCTATTAATATGCTTGGAGAAGCCACTCTCCACATGGAAGTGACTCCCTTTATTTTGAACATATAGCACAACACCACATTCTTCCTTCTTCTTATTATTTTTCTTGTTACGGATATTTTGATCATCTTGCGTTTTTTTAATGTGAGGTGTTGATGTCGGATTTCTAGTCCTACATTCATCAACTATGTGTCCAATATTGTGATAGTTATAACATTCTAAATCATAAAATAAGGGTCTAAAGGATTGCTATCCTTGAAACTATATCTTTGTGGATGTATAAATTTTCCACTTCTGGGTGGATGATAGTACTCAATTATGTTACTTGTTAATTGATTTATTTTGAGATAAACTTGACAATCTATAGCTTTGTGACCAACATTTGTACAAGAAAAATAATAATCGTTGAAAATGCTTTAGTACCTTTGAGTAAAATTCCTTTGTAGATTTGGTTTATTGATTCATGAATAACTCTCTTCAAGATAGAACTAATTCCTTTGGTTGTTCCTTACATGATCTCCATTTTTGTTTTATTTGTTGTTCGGAGATCTTAATTATTGTTCTTTATACCAATTACTATCCTTCACGTCTCTTCGTTGTTGATTTTTTTGGGGTGCATTTTTTATTAATTTAGCATAGCTAATTGTTACTTTTTCTTCATATTCCTTGTTTCTTGAGTCGCCTATGTAGCCTAGACTAGTTTTGATAAGAGGAGATCTTTGGATACTTAAAATATCATCTAGTTTTATTGATCCTTTAATAAATTGTATGTTTTGGTTTAATTCATCGTTGGTATTTTCCAATTTGTTCCTCAAAGATGCAATTTCGTCATCTCTCTTTTCACACTCCTTAATTTTCTATTTTAGATGTTGCAACATAGTATCTTCAACTTTCATTGATTCTTCTAGTTTTACTTTTATAAAAAAGAATGGAAAATCTTTTGATTCATCCTTTTCAATAGAAATTATGCAAGAATCTCCTTTTCTTTCTTACTTTCCTTTCTATATTTGGATCTCTACTACAACACTAATTATCTCACCCTCCAATTCAACTTCTTCCCCTTCTTCATTGAATTCATTTTCTTTCTTCCAAATTATCAAGGGCCATAAGCATATAATCTTTATTTCTTTCGGTTTTCTTTTCTCTCTTATTTGCTATAGGATTTCTCATGTTCTTCTTGTGAGGAAGGTATTTTTCTTGAGTATAGAAAATTATTTTCTTACGTTTCTTCTCATTTTTTATTTTTATATATTTGTTCTTTTCTTTATAATAATTTTCATTCTTTTCCTTTTTTAAGGAAATTTTGATGCATAATGACCTACTTCTCCATGGTTAAAAAACTTAAAGGGTAACTTACCTTTGTATTTTCTAGATCCTCTCTTTAGCCTTGCAACAAACTTATCTTCTCCCCGATCAAATTCACAAATATAGTATGTTGAATCTCTTTTTTCTTCCTTTTATTTGAATGAAGCTCCCTTGAATTAGATTTCCCTTTGGAAGTTTACATTTCATATGCTACTAGTGTTCCATGATATTGATCCAATGTTAGTGAGTTCATATATTCCATCTCTTCTATAGCTGATACTTTCAAATCAAATCTAGTTGGTGGTGATCTTATTACTTCTTGGACTATAATGGAATCCTCCACAACTTCTTTAAGTCCTTTGATTGTATTGACTATATCACCTACTCTAAGGAAAAGTTGGAGATATCTTCATCCATTTTCATCTTTGGTCTCCAAACTGTGTTTTTAAACCTTGAAGTTTTTTATTTTCACCTTATTGTCCCCTTCATAATTTCACGCCATCTTATTCCATATTTCTTTAGCTATACTACAATTCATAACCTTGACCAACTCATATCCAAGGATTCCACTTAGGATTTTATTCATGGTTTTAACATTGTTGGTTATTTTTTTCTTATCATCTTTACTCAGTAATGTGGGTGGTTCTTCATACCCATTTTTCACTATGTCCCAAACATATGAACCAAGGCACATCAAGGAGGTTCAAAATCAAACCCTAAAAAATGAATAACTTGTTCCAATAAATGACAGGGCTTGGTTTGTGGAACTTCCTTTCCCAGTTAATCATTTGCTTGGATCTACCTTCTAGGTGTTAGACTATTGTTGAAGGAACCAACTCTAATACAAATTGTTACTAACCAAGATAATATTGAGTGGTGGGGATGAATTAATATAATTTACATTTTAACAATATCTACAATTATTTAAATAATAATCAATAATAACACCACAACATAATAAATTAAACAATAGATACACATGCGATATATTTTTACATGGAAACCCATAAGGGGAGAAAACCCCAAATCTTCTTTTTTGTTTTTAATGCAAGTTTAATTTTTCTATAACATCCAATTTACTAGAACCAACAATACAAAAGCACCAACTCCCTAATTTTCTATCACCCACTTGTAGGGGGCATCAGCCCCCTTTATTTGTGCAAGCACTAGCATGCCAAAAACTCTGATTCCACTTATTTGTAAGCACCAACATGTAAGAAACACCAAAATCATTGATCTTTTCACACACTAATTTGAAATAGGATCCAACCCCTTGATCTATAAGCACCTATTTACACAAAATTTCAAATCCCTATCGCATCAAATTTTGAAATAAAATTTGTACTTATATACACTAGTAGAAAATGAGAAATTAGTGACTAGGTGACTAAAAACGTTAGTCACCATAGCCTTTCCAAGTGAAATACTACCAAAAATGAGCAATCTTAAGTGACCGAACTAAAAACGACTAACATAAATCACTAATTTAGTCATGGGTTAAAATATGTGACTAGATAATAACTAATACAACTAAAAATGACTAACATGAATGACTAATTTAGTCTAATACCAAAATACGACTTCCTAACAAGTACTACAATAATATGAATCAATTTTTTATGTTAGCAATCTTAATTGTGTCAAGCAATATAAACTTACAAGTGATAGGGGATTGAAAGGTTGTTAAAGATTGATTGAAAGATTATCCTTCCTTAAGCACTTCTTCACCCTCACATGGTACAGTATAGGCGAGCCAACTTTGCATTATTTATCTCTAATAATTTGTAATTTTAAAAAATATATTTTTAAATAAAAAATAATATTTTATGTATTTTTAAAAATTTATTCATTGAATTTAATTGGATCTAGTTCCAATTTGAAATTAATTTGAAGAGAAATTTTAATTTTTAAGACTATAATATCAAATAAAAGCTACTTTGATTTCATATTAACTGGCCTAGATCCATCTTAACCCCGGATCTATCAAGCGCTAAGAGGGATCCAATCTCTTGAGGTATAATTTCTTTTTTTCTAGTGCAAAACTTGAGGAAACGTTTGCACATTGAGAGATTGGATCCCTCTCGACACTTCATAGTTATAGGGTTAATACGGATCTATATGGTTTATATAATAGTATATCATATCTATACATGTATTTGTGTCTCTTTGTTATTCGCTCTCTCTATCTCAACCCCCAAACATACAAACGCTCTCTCTCCCTCTCTTCCCCTTCTCTGTCTATCTCTCTATTCCCCTTATATCCCTCTCTATCTATATCCCTCTCTATTCCTCCCACTCTCCTCTCTCCCTCATTCTCTCTCCATGACTCCCTTGTCACCCCCTCACTCTCTCTACATTTCTCCCTCTATGTTTTTATTATTCCCTCCCTCTCCCACCCCCTCCAATTCCATCTATCTCTCCTCATCCCTATCTTTACCTTTTTATCTATCCCTTATATCCCACCTTTCTCTATCTCTCACCCCAAATCTCTCTCTCTCTCTCTCTCTCTCTCTCTCTCTCTCTCTCTCTTATATCCAAATCTATCACTAGCTCGCCCCCACCCTATCCTTCTCCATCTCTATGTATCCATCTTTGTCCCTCCCCTTCTCTCCCTATCCCTATCCTCTCCTCTTATTTCTCTTCCCTCCTCTCTTCTCTCCCTCACTCTCTCTTCCATCTCTCCCTTCTCACTCCTCTCTCTCTCTCTCTCTCTCTCTCTCTCTCTCCACCTCTATCTCTCTATGTATTTGTTATTTCATCCCTCTTTCTCCCACTCCAACTCCATATCTCTTTCTATCTCTATCTCTTTATCTCTCTATCTATCTTCTCTCTTCATTCCTCTCGCTCCCTCTCTCCCACCTCACTCTCTATCCCCCCATCACTATCTCTTTCTCTCTCTCTCTCTACCCTCCAACTTTTTCACTATCTCGCTCCCTCTTTGTGCCCCCTCCCCAACTCTCTCTTAAATTTTATCACGTTGTATTGTGTTTAAGAAATTATCTAAATTAAAAAAAACTTAATTGGTTTTAAAATATCAAACCTATATTTTGGATTAATCATATCAAAGAAAATAAAATAATGACAAACTTTAAAAAATCATGCATTATATTTAATCTATTATAATTTGTCAATTTTCTTGCTCTTATCCCTTGGATCCTTAGCTAAGATGGATCTATGCACCATTATAGATCCATCTTATCTTAATTTAAAACCTTAATTTTATTTCTATGGGAATATTTTTAGGAGTAATAAAATATTTTTACTATGAAACAAGTTATGGGTTTTTGGCATGGGGTATTGATAAGCCATGGTAGTGGCCCATGGTATTGTAACAAAGACGATTTAGAAGTTAATATCCATGGTTAAAAATATTGTCATATTGTTAGTGAGTATTTTGATTGTGAAATAATTTATGTCTTTTGTGCATGTGGTATTGATAATCCATGGTATTAACCCATGGTATTTTGTCAAAGGCTATTTTTTATAGGTTAACAATATCTACCGTAATGTGGGGGTGAATATCCATGGTTAAGAATCTTTTCATATTGTTATAAAATATTTTTGTTGTGAAATAAGTTATGGTTTTTGGACTTGTAATATTGATAAGTCATGGTATTGGCCCATGGTATTGTAACAAAGCCTATTCACAAGTTAATAACAAAATCAAGATATAGCAAATTGAATTTTATTATTTTTATTAATTTAACTTTATATTATTAATGGAGGCCATATTTAAATGTTTACACTCATCCCAATATCCTTTCTAACTTCTTCTTCTTCTTTTTAATCTAGCATCTTACACAAAAATAACAAATTCTTATTAAAAATAAATCATTTAACCCAACTTCAATTTATATATTTGATTTTATATTATAAATAATCATTTTATTTTTTCCATTATAAATATTTGTTTTCTTTTTCATTTCCAGTTTAGCATTGGGTTCAAATAAAATATTCACAGATTACAACGTCACATTGTAGCACTGCATTTTTCTCTGTCTTGTTAATATCTACGTGGAAATTCCAGAAGAAGGCAAACCATCAACATTATCTATGCATTTCATGAGACTCGAACCCCAGATGGAGTTTTCATGGGAAACACCTTAAGATAATATCAATGACAAGATGGAGGAAGGGCAAGGTCATTTGGCGTGGTGATTTTGGTCATTTGTACATGGGTATGAATTTGAACTCTAGAGAGTTCTTCCTTTTTACTAAAGATGATTTTTGTTCTTATGGGTGAACAATTTCGAGGGTTTATATGATAAAAGAATAAATTTCATCTAGAGTTTAGGGCTTAATGATCATGATAATGCAGATAACAGTTCATCAAAAGACAATGTAGATCTTGATTGTGGCCAACAATTCATCAAAAGGCAATGCACAAGTAAGAATTTTGCATGTCCTTATTCTACAAAGGGTTTAATGATTATGATAATGCAAATCTTGATTGCGGTGAACAATTCATAAAAAGACAATGGGCAAGTAAGAATTTTTCATGTTTTTATTGTATAGTTCAGTTCACTCCTCCCTAACTTTTCTAGGGTCAAAATGCATGAACTTTTATTTTTTCTTTTCACCTTTTTTAATGGTTGCTTGCGCTGAGAGGCGCTCTACAACCCAGTATGGGGATAGATATCACATAAACATGTAAATCTAAATGTAAATGTAAACATTTAACATGTAATATTTAATGTTTAACATTTTTAATCTAATGTCGGCCCTATTTAAAAATCAATCTAATTATTATTATGTATAAACACAATATAAATTTAAAATATAAAGAGTTTTCTGAACACTAAAGAAATCGGTATTGTAAATAAATAAAAATATAAATTAAATAAAGGTATGGTAAATAAATGAAACATTTCTTTATATTTAGTCCATAAACCTCTTTATGTTTAAACTAGACTCAAAAAAGAGGTTTTATTTACGTGAAGCCTATGGTCCATATTATTATTAATACCATGCAAAAAAAACATTGTTAACCCTAATTTTAATATTAATAAAACTAAAGATGTCACATGGTATTGAACCATGGTACTAAGAAGCAATGGCATTGACCCATGGTATTCAAGTGGAATGTAGCCTATTTAAATGGGGGAATTAAACCAACATAGATCCATTTTTATTGTGTATATACTAAGTCCCGAGGGGGATCAAATATCCTGATATGCAAACTAGCATAGAATGAAAAAATATTTGATCCTTGTCGACAATTGGTAGATCGAGAGTAAAGATGGATCTATACTGGTTGTTTGTATAATGGAATGTACCATGACCAAATTCAAAGGGCTTGAGTGATACAATAAAAATTTTTGGTAGGATGAAAATACTAGACCTTCCTCAAACTTTGTTACAAGAAATTAAAATTTCTTGTAATCATGAACATAATATCTTTTCTGTTTCATCCTTAGATTCTGATCTCAATGCCTATAGTTTTAAACCATGTTACTATATTTTAAGCAGAATATACTTAGATCCATTAAACCTTACAACTCTCCAAATCTTACGTTAATTTCACCTAAAAAGAAGGAACCTGAATGGATTTTGCAATTTAGACTCAATGTTTACAAACAATGATTAAAAATGGAAGAACACAAATAGAATGATAACTTTTACCCACCCATCAATTTCCAAGAACTTTTCTAATATTCAGAACCTAAACAAAGAGAGTAGAAGAAGAAGAGAAACCTGGATGAGGTGGACACAAACCTGCTTGATACTTCTCAAAAGTTGAGCATGCCCTTGACTAGAAGAAGATATTGACTAATGCTATTGTAGATGTTGTTTTTTACTGTGTTTTCATTGCTACCATGCATAGGTAGACTCTCTAGGTACTTGAGGTTATCTTTTGTTCGTTATAGGAGGTAATTCATGAGTATCTTGATCTAGTTAGGAAGTAGCTTGGCAGGTTTGTTCCTCCTGCTAATAACTATTATGTAGCATTATATATATTTATTTTTTGGTAGCTCCTTCTATTAAATCCCCTTTCACACTTTGTCACCCATTGAAATATACGCTTATTTCAGGATGAATGAGATGGATACCAGGTAGTTATAGAGGACTCCTATTATTTTAGATGAGAGGATTTCTGTCACATATATTGAAGGATGCACTGCACCATTTTATGACACTAATCATCTCCATGCCATAGTAGTGGATCTCTATTACACTGAGGGAGAAATGATAAAGTATTACTGTTGGGTTTCATTATATTCTTTCCATGACTAGGCCACGTAGTTAACCAGGGGGTTAGAGCGAGGG
>APFE031511691.1:70095-87964 GCA_000404065.3 Pinus taeda | reverse complement strand
TATGGCAGGGGAATGAATAAGCATTTTCACACTAGTTTAAAATTCCCCCTTGGTTGGTGAAGAAACAATTCAATGCTATTTTTGGTGGAATATTAAGTTATTAACTGAAGATAAAAAAATGTTAGTCACTTAAATGAATAAAAAAGGATATTTAGAATGTTATATAGAAGTTACATTTCATGTAACTATATCTACCCTGACGTAACTATAATATTCCAACTCTATTTTTTTTATATAAAAGTTACATTTCGTGTAGCTATAGAAGTTACATTTATGTGTTTTAGATAGAAGTTACATTTTACATAGCTATATCTATCATGACATAACTATAATATTCAAACTCCATTTTTTTCACACTTCAACATTTTAAAGATTTGTCTATTTTAGTGTGATTATGCAATTAAATAGTTGATATTGTTTAAGACATCTCCTATTTGCAACATTTTGAATTCTTAAGTGGGATCTTGGGTAGGTTTTTGTGACTGCCATATATGATGTTTTAAGTAGATGGTGTTTTATAATTCACACAAGAGACTTTAGGAGCAACCTTTAATTCCATGCTTGTTTCCATTATACATCTAATATTTGCAACCCTTTCCATGTGAAGAACCCAATAACCCATGTTGAACATGAAGCAAGTACCTCAAAAATTTGGGAATATCATTTATTCTATTTCTAGAGGGAAGTAGATCTAGAGAAGCCAATGACAACTATCACAAACCGATTTTGTCGAGTTGTATTTAATGAAATCCCACTAGAATTCGCTACTAAATTAAATCAATCGATGAATTTAAAGCTTGAAGGTAGTGTTGAATAGATGTTTCAAGATATATATATAACACTATATATCTACATGATTCTAATGCCATGAGATGGTCTCTCAATAACACTAATGTCCATTGATGGGTGCTAGATCTAGATAGCTTTCCCATGTCCTACAGGTAAATCGTACCATTATATTTCTATGAAATCTCAGAATGTGTTCAATGTTTGTCTCAGATAAGGAAATATGTATGTACTCTTGAATTTATCTGTGTTGTAATAAGATCAAGAATAAATTTTTCATTGCAAATAATTGGTATCTACCATGTAAGTTTACTTTACTACATGAAATTCTTGATTTGTAAGATCCCAACTAGTTAGGGTTGAATTTATTTATTTTTAACGAGATTAAGAATAAAGTTGTCATTTTAATCACTAAAATATACCATGTATGATTTATTCACTACATGAAATTGTTTATTTGTAATACCTCAACTTATTAGGATTATGAAGGGTCCTCTTTCATGACAATATTTATGAATGCTCTATTCTTGCTCAGAGAATTACATATTACAGAAAAGTGGAAATTAAATGAGACGCAGCTGAATGGTTTCTATTTTAAAATTTGCGGAGGGAGTATAAAATCATTTTCAATTGCATTCAAATATTTTGGAGCACCCACTAAAGTGCTTCATTTTCCTCCTGCTTAATTTCATTTCTATTATCCCAATGCTTCTAGAAGTACTTCTCCAAAGTGATCTCTTAACTATCTTGGAGGGAAACTGATTACTTGATTGGAACCCTCAGATTACAATTTGATTAGGGGCAAGGGATGAGAAATCTTCATATTAGTCAATACATTCCTAAAGATAAAAGCATATCAAATTATTTTCTTTTGGTTTAATTGGTACGACAATCACTCAAGCATTTGTTAGGATTTTGAGACCTTTTTCAATGAATTTTTTTCTTCTAAAAGTTATGTTCTCAATTAAAGAAATTAAAGAAAAGTTTAAAATGATGCAATAGAAGGATCTTATGTTTTAGTGCCTAAGAATGCCTTGCTAATGTGAAGAGCTTGGTATTTTATTGACTCAAGATTGGTCACATTTGACTTCTTAGCATTTCTTTTAATTTTATTTTTGTTGTGTTTATATTGTTGTCCTTCAAGTTGATGATCTACGGTGTGTGTAATAGGAAGTATTAACTACTAAGAAATCTGAAAGGTGATATTGATGGATGACTTACTTCAAATGTCCCTACTTGACACTTTAGTATGACATGATCATGTAAATAAATTATTAATCAATATTAAAGGGAAGATGATTAACAAGTAGTTTTTCTTGGCTTGCCATATAATTATTGTATTTTGGCACGCGATAATATATTTGAGGTACTTTTTGGTTGTTACTTGTGGAGCTTCCATTTTTCTCAGAACAATATCCTCCCAGAGGCCATTGTGGGATTGATATTTTTTATTTCAGTGGATAAGTGATGATATACTTTCTCAAGCCTTAGTTTTCTACTTCCCTAAGGTTTTGACACTACCCACAGTTGGCACCTTCATTTAATCAAGTAAGGCACTCATCTTGGAAAGTTGAATCATTTTGTCTCCACAATCTAATATGATGTTGGATTAATCTCATGATCCTAAAAGCATAGTTCATGATAGCGAGAAACTTTTAATGTGGGAAAAATAATATCCAAATTTAAGGAACATGACTCTTTTAGAACAAACAATAAGGATATTTTTTGCACTGGTTTTTTTTCCATTTATTTTCACAAGTTATCAATTGCCTAATATTTTTAACATGTAACTTAGTTGGTATGATTGTGCCTAAGGTTTTGTTGAAGGTTTAATACTAAGTTCCTAAGGTGTTATTGTCTATGGTGATGTTTCATTTTCTTTGTTTATACATGTTATCTAGCTGCATAGTGGCCACTATCGAATGTTGAGGTATATGTCGTATCAATATTTTATAGTCTACTTTATTTTATATTCAAGTATTCATTGTCTTTCATGTCTTATACTCTGCATTGTGTCTTCTTTCATTTTCAGGAGAGGAACTCAATATTAATGGTAAGAAGTAGGAACCAAAGAAATAGGAGAACAATAACACTGTAGCGATAAAGGAAAAATGAGAGAGAGAAGAGAATATGTCGAGTGATACACTTATAGCCAATATCTTGCATAAGACACACTCATATAGAATGATGCGCAAGCCTTCAGAGTTCGTGAATTCACTTGCAATGGTTTGGCAACACAATGATAATGTTTTGAAATGATGAAACAATATTTCATGTGTAAATTGTAGTCCAACCGATATTAAGTTGGAAACTCATATTGTAATACTTTTTTTTTTCTAAATAAGTCAAAAATCTATTACTGTAACAAAATAATACAAGGAGGCTCTAGCCTCTGCAGTTCTTAGCCAAAGTTCATGGCATATTGCAAAAAAAAAATGAGGACTGCCCAGATGTGGGAAACCAATCCAGCCCAAAATAAGTTTGTTGCCCTCGCAGGGGAAACCAGCATATAAGCATATAGCGATGTTGTCTTGAAATCAGTTCCAAAATTAACTATTCTACTTAAAAATTCAGAAGGGAACCCATAGATTTTATTGCCTGGAACCTGGAACCTAAAGACGCATGGAACCAGGAACCTGAAGACGCATGTTGTGTTAATTGTCATTTCTTTTTGTCGATCATTCTTAAATGATGAGACATCTGTAAGCATTGAAGTCCTCCTCATCTTCCAATATCTTACCCGTGTCTTCCTTAACTTGACTTGCTTGATTTTTCTCTGCAGTAGAAGGCTCGCCTAGAGCTGTATCTACCTCATCTTGAGTTGTATTACTTTTCTCCTTCGCTTGAATTGGATGACCACAATCACTAGAGGGCTCCTCATGAAACATAACTGTGATGGTTTCCTGATAATATGTTGGTTCAAAGTGTAGTTGTAGGTGAATTGGGCTGAATGATTGGTTAGCTGAGAGCTGGAAGGGGAAGCAGATGTAGAAGGATGGGTTTGTGGGGGCGGAGGACAAACAGCGTGAATGCGGTCTCTGCCACTGCGCGTATTAGGATAACAGTATGAGATATGAGTTGATGAAGGGGAAGAGGATTCAAAGACTGTAAATGCGTGAAATGTCCCGAACTCCCTCTGTTGCTGCCTCTTCTGCTATGCATTCGCTATCACAGTCTTGGCAGAATGATGTGGGGAGGAAGGGCCTACCTGTATGAAGTCGCCTCTGTGCAGGAATTAGAGGCAAAAGGCTCAGAATGCTCAAAGGTGAGAGTCAAATTGTAAAGCAGGCTATGAGAGTGATGGACGCCCCTTCCTGTTATAGTGTGCATGCTAGGCTGCACAACATCTAAAGGGAAATTGTAATTTAGAGTCAGAGGAGCAAAAACATAGGAGGTGGGCCAATTATTACCTGGGACCTCCATGATGCAAAGCTGAGGTGGGATGGGGCTGGTGAATTGGTTCAAGTGTCGAATTGAATGGAAATTACTCTTGTTTTAAGACAAATTTACTACTATGTGTGCGAGCTTACAAGCAGCCTTGAGGCAATGCCACTTGCCATCCCGTTCCTCTGCTGTCTTGTCAACCTTTGTGTACACCCGCATCTGGGAGTTTTGCTTCTTTCTACACCAGGTCAGTGCATTCCAATAATTGTGTACTATCATTAAGGATGTTCAATGATCCTGATATTAGTATTTGATTGTGATCTACCCCTATATTTGCCAGTATATCAGCTATCTTGTTGCCTCCTCTTTTGATATGATTGAAGGTGATAGCTCTTCTATTTTTTTACCATTTCTCTATTAGTTCTAAATGAGCCATCAATCTCCAGCTATTCCCCACTTTAGTAGTCAGTGTTCCTAGTTGAATTTTGGTAGCCATATTGATGAGGATTTGGGACTCCCCTTCGATTATGACAGGTTGAAAATTGTGTTGATGAGCCAAACATAATCCCTGCCAGAGTCCTCCTAGTTCTACTGATTTATTCGTATCCCAGCCAATTGATCCAAAATACAATAAAAGAGGGGTGCCTTTATGATTTCTAAAGATTCCTTCATAACCTGCCTTGGCCGGATTACCTTTTGAGACCCCATCAAAGTTTAATTTGATCACCCCCGTTGGAGTGGGTACCCACTAAGTGGGAGGCTTAGAAATGGTGGTAGAGATGTTGTGGTCATCCTAAACATGTGAGATCTAGATATTCCAATTCTCCCAAATATTATGTTCCTGTGCCTCAGTGGGGAAATCATCTGCCTACCATTCATGGAGAGCCAAGGTTTCTTGAATGTTTTGGTATAAGTTGTTCCAAATAGTGTCCAAGGAAGTGCATTGGTTCTTAAAGATTCACTTATTTCTTTCCTTTAACATATGTAACTTTGCATTATCATATTAGATAAACATGCCCATTGTATGGCATTTTTTTATAATTTAGTCACAAAATCATATTAATTAATTTATGTTGATTTATATTAATTAATGATGAACATGAATAAAAGGAATATATGACTAAATTAGTCGTTTATAATGATTATGAATGAAATTAAATGAAATGAATAGAAACTACTAAATCATACATTTATATAATGAATATGAAAATAACAAAAAAAGATAAATGATTGTTGCAAATAATTTTTTTTTTAATTAAAATGATGACTAAATTTTGCATATATATGACTATCAGTAGCTTATTTATAGTATCTTATAGCACGACTAAAATTTAGTTATATTTCTTTGGTCATTAATTAGTTTTAAATGATGACTAAAATTTCCATATATATGACTATTAGTAGCTAATTTACAATATCTTATAACACAACCAACGTTTTGGTCATATTTATTTGGTCATTAATTTGTTTTCTCAAGCATTCATATGTAATATATTTTGTTGTATATTTGGTCATTAATTACGACAATTAATGACTAAACCAATGAAAAAATACTGACCAAATTAATGACTAAATATACTACTACATGGTAAAATTGAGGAAACCAGTTAATGACTAAGCTAAAAATGACTAAAAGTTGGTCGCATTATAAGATACTGTAAATTAGCTACAATTGGTCACCGACTGAAAAATGGTCATTTATATGCAAATTTCAGTTTTTTTTTAAGTAATTAATTAGTCATTTTGTACTAGTGATAGTTGAAATATTAAGGATATGTCTTTCCATGCTTTGTATTGACTTGTTTCCTTTGATTATCTAATTTAATTAAATCACATGGATATCTTATCTATTCTTTAATAAGTTTATTTTATGTAACAGTCTCAAGGGTTCAAATCCATGATTCATTCCTCTACAACTAAAAAATATTGCTTCAAATCATTGATTCAAATAAATCTCCGATAGGATATTCTTTTATGGTCTATCTTTCCATAAGCTTCTTTTTTGCAACCTGAATTTTACAATTTAAATCCACAATTTTTGGTTTCAACACCACTTCATAACTTTGGCCACACCTTCGTTTCCTTCTATATGTAATGAACTCTCACTTCTACACTTGTGTTAGTCATTTCATTTTTGTCTCTGAACAAATTCATTGATCTAATTGCATTCTTATCTCATTGAATTGTAGAGTGTCATTTCATGATTCCAGTACCTACATTTGTCTTCTCCACCCATTTCACATCAAATATTAATGAATACATACATACATACATACACACACACACACACACACACACACACACACACACACACACACACACACACACACACATATAGCCAAGATAATTTACTTATTAGTTGTCATATCCAACTTTCTTTTATTTTTGGAGATACTCTTTACTTTCTACAACTTTCAGATCCTAGATGATAAAAAATCCTCTTCTGATATTCAGAATTAAGTGCTTAGTCTATGATTTTCCATGATCTCAGACTAACAATGATGACTTAACTTTTTATGAAAATAGTTAAGGATACGTAGTTGTAGTCTTTCAATTCTTTTAGAACAACCACCATTGTTATGTTGTTCTCCTTTTTCTTTTATAGATTTGGCCCCTTAATACCATGGGTGCAAGTCCATTATTTAACCAATATAACTTTTGGTGCAAGTCCATTTTTTTACCCATATAATTTTTTATTTTGACTATATCAATAGAAATGACTATTTTCCTAGATTAATACTCCTTGAATTCAAATCATACTAAAAAATTTGGATTAGCTCCTTTGACAATGGTCCAAAATAATTACAATTTTATATTGATAGCGTGTAGAGCTTCATTACTTCAATCACAATAATTATGCTCACTCCTTATGATGTGAGTAAGATCCATGAATGAAATTTCTAGTCATAGAGTTTTATGATCTTTGTCTTACATCATCCCAACCTTGATTTTCAAGTTATTTCATTCAAACGGTGTTCATAAACCATATTAACCACACTAATAAATCTTGTTACAATGAAATTTACATGTGAGGAGCTATTTCTTCGTGATCTAGTGCCTCATTGAGATCACTAGAGAAGAAAAAAAATCACTAAGAAAATATAATAACAATCCCTAACCGTAATGGCCATGCCTGTAATTTTGATGCATGTTTTAATGCTACAAAGTGTGAACAAGTACATTGCCTCCTCCCAGGTAGGTGAAGAGTTTTTAGCCTAATGTAGAATCCTTGTGCTCCACTCAAGCGATCTATTTCATCCACTCCCGATTTGAATCCTACATCAAACAAAACCAAACAAAGACAACAAGTGATCTTTTGGAGAAAATTGTCCCCTCAAAATAGCTAGAAATCACACATATATATTATTACCAAGCTGATTTAAGGGGAGGAACATAGATTTTTGTTAATCGTATGAGTGAAATTATATCAATATACCTTGCAGCAAAGGATATCCTCTCTTCAAGCTTGTATCATGGTCTCCTCTCCTAATAAAATAGAGCTCACATGCTATAGTGTAGATACTTGAACTAACCCCATTTCCTCTTGGTGAAGATATATAGGCTCATTTTGTCCCCCACGAGAATGTATCTAAAGACCTAGGGGCTTGATAAGTTAGGAAACCTCTATAATATTATTCCCCTAGCCAACTCATACACAAGTGGGTCAAGTTGATCTCCTTGGGAATGGAATACTCTAGAAACCTTTATCATAATTATGAGATTTTTCTCAATTATCTCAATTATGAAATAACTATTATCTCATAACCATAATATTTTGGAAAAATAATTATGAGAAATTTCTCAATTATGTAAATTCACCCTTTTATCATGGGATAAATCTCACATAAGTATAATAAAAGGTGAAAAGGGATGCATTTTAGCCAATAAAATGAGGTAAGTTGATATTGGGTTTCTCTCACTATAATGGAGTGGAAAATAGGGTTCTAAGAAGTCCACTAATTTATGTCAAGTTTCCATCAATTGTAGGTAAGTTTTCCAATTATTTCCTCTAAAATGTGGGAATATTTATTTTAATCGTACTTGCAAAATCTACCAGGCAACGATACTAGGAATTAAGTCTATTCAGATACTAAATTGGATTAAAACTTAATTGATCAAATATTTGGGAAATTTAACAATTCCCAACACATCCTTCCATGTCACTTCCATGACACCTGCTATATCGCATATCCCTCTAAATTACGTCCATTTGATTACCAGATAATGCTAATGTAATCCTTATCATGTTGCATGCTTATAATGTGCCACATCGTCATGTCATATGCATCATTTTGTCATCTCCAATTACCTATCACACATCCTCTTTGTCAACCAATAAAACACTTTCATTGATTAACTTTTGTCAGGTTACAAAATTTCCATGTCCTCACTTTGCAATCCATTTCTTCTGTTTTTTATTTATTAATCGGACATGAGTATAGTGTGAGTGTCATGCTATTATCTGACAATCCATTTTTTATAGACTATTAGAAAAATTTCTATGTTGTACCTGAGTCTGTGGGAAAATTGATTCACAAAACATTTATGCACTATCATGCAGCCTAAACCATAGATTAAGACTAATCCATGCATAGATTAATCATTGGACAAATTAACTTGGTGCTAGAACCTATTGAAGTTCCAGAATCCCATCAAACTTTAAGATGTCATTTTTCCTCAATCCTTGGGAGATTTACCAAGTGTCATATAACATTGGAAAGGTCTCTAAAAGAGTTATCCAACTAAATTTCATACATTCTTGTTTGATCAATATAACCTTTCCAAATACTAAATATATTAAAAACATCCCCACAGTTCTACATTTATTTAAAATCAATGATAGTACTTGTCATCAATGATATCAATTGTGATCAATGAAGAAAACTTTCTAACACCTACCGATATTTAGATCCTCAACTAGTATCAATTTCATTTTTGTATGTTTCTGTACCAGTTGGTGTATTTTCTTTGACACCTTAGACTTTAAATCCACTCTCTCCAATTTGATCTCCTTTGCTTCTAAATTTTCTACAATCATGCCCCATGGAAAGTTTGTTTTTCAGCATAGAGGGTAGGAATGGTTGCGCTACATTTTATAATTGATTAGATAGCCATAGTACCTCATCTTCCCAAATCCATGTCTAAAATCAAGCTCATAGTTCCTTTGCATATTATCGAGATATAATTTAATAATTAGTTCTCTAAGAAATAACATAGTTGGAGGCTAATGTGTACTACAACTAGTGCTTCATACTAGATCACCATGTCGACAATGATTATCATGATTAGATTCTTGATATAGGAACATCATCATATTCATAGTTTTCTTGGTATATGCAGGTAGTCAATGACTCCTAGAACACTAAACTTTCATGGGGTGAGTTCTTGCAGATCGAGTAGATATCGAGCAAGAAAACACAATCAAAATTGTAGATATAGAGTAACAAATCGATTGAATTTACTGTAACCAATAGATTCTTTCCAGGAGATCAACCAACATCATCTTTTCTTTAAATTACGAAGATGACCGACAACCGCATATGCACATCAATTCTTCACACTAGTTATAGTGCTTTTCAAGAATTTTGTTTATGTCTTAAGTGCTAAATTTTATTTAGATATGTTGTAGTATGTAAAGGTATGGTATATCGAGACTATTTATAATAGTTTTAATTTAAAATTTTCTTTTGCTATACAACACAAGACATTAGTAACCTAATTCTGAACTTGTGCTACTGGCCTAGTTTCACTTTGGGCATACTAGTAATAGGTAATATCATTTTATGTAATTTTCTTTTGATGTAAAAAAAAGTTCCCACACACAAAATTTCATAATTATATTATTTAATTTATATAATACACGATATTCCTTTATTGTTGAATATGAGAAGAGTAGAAGAATCTCATCATGGTCATGAAAATATTATTCACACTATACAGAAAATGATTAAAATATGTTGACACCTAATCATAGGGATTCGGTGAACAACTATAATTAGTGTAAATAAATAATAGAGAATATGGAGAGTCATTGGGAGATTAACTAAATAGTCACTCCCTCTTCTATATAATAATGAACAACTTGAATGAATAACATGATTTTATTTGAGGAGTTACCTCCTCGTCTAACATGGTACCAGAGCTCAGGTCTCTACGTTTATGCATTCTGCATGCACCTTCATAACTCCTCTTTGTTCGGGCTTTTCCACTCATCAAATTTGTCATTTTGGCTATCCTAGTAGCTCTGACACTGATGCTTCCACTGGTCTAATAGTTTCATCAACACAAATTCCTTCCTATGACATGTTATTCATTGACTTGAACATTTATGTAGTGTTGCCTTCTCTTCTATGCTGCTCCTATCACTGCTCGATACCTTCTCTTGTCACTACTTGATACCATCATACAAAAATGCTCAACCTTTTTTATATGTGCTCTCCCCACAATCTTCCATACCTGATATTATGGTGTGGTGTTGTAACTGTTTTATATAACTCTATTGTGATATATCAACCAACTCCGATTTTTGGTATAAACTTGTCTCCACTGCACAATACAACCATACCTCCCATCCTAGAATACACAGTCACATGGTATGTGGTATAGTGCCTCCCATGTTGTGATATTGTGGAAGTATCATATATAACGTTTGTTTTCATATATAATGTTGTGGTTTTCATATATATAAAAATGCTTTCTTATAACGTTGTTTTCATATAAAATTGTCTCCCAATTATGCAATATCATCCCTCTCCCCTACATATATCGCTCTAATCCTACGTTGCTTCGTATACATAAACACATGTTATATATATGTGTTGGCTCCTATTCTGCTCCCATATGCCCATGGTTTTGAAGCTTGAAAGCTCGCGGGGTTTAAAAGCCTCACAGTTTTGAACGTTGCTCCCATAGAGCATATGACAGCTCGTCAATACCTCCATGACCCTCCTCCATACATAGTCAACTATGGTATCATCTCCCTCCACCCACATACCATACCTTGCTACCCGGGCTACCATACATAGTCCATACCTCGGCGCTTGGCATATGTGAATCCGCTCTATGTTATATACATTAACATTGTCTGCTTATGTACATTGACGCTGTACAGGTTATATTACGTTCAACATTTTCCTTCCTTCATTACCACAAATTAGCACTATCTTGACATGGTATCACCCTTCCTCCAATAATACCATCCCCAAATACCACCTTCCCCACATAATACCTCTGTCTTCATATATCATAATTACATTATATTTTTTAGGAGTAAAATTTTGTAGCAGAAGTATATTTTTTCCACAGTGCATAGATTTTACAATGCATTCATTAATATCTATTGTGGTAGTGGTTCTCAATGGGAAGGAGAATTATCCTGAATGGTCGTGGAAAATCAAACACACTCTCCTTTTTAATGAGTTTTGGAAAGGAGTGTGTGTTGGAGATGGAGACAAAGAGCCAGAACAACCTACCTCAGACAAGGAATTCATCATTTGGGAAAATAAGAACAGCAAGGCCTATGCATTGATTTCATCATGAGTAAATGAAGAGGTGAGTCACCATATTTCGCCATTTTCAAACGCTTTTAAAGCCTTACAAAAACTAAAGGAACTCTATGACTCACACTCTGCACTTGAAGTTGTTCAACTCATGATTAAACTCTTCACCCTTGAATTAAAAAATAATGATCATCTTGCTCTTGCATCAGAAGTAAAATCTATAATGCATGATATCAAAGTCACTAATGTTGAAATGGATATTCCTCTGATAGCTTTTCTCAAGGCACTTTATCCCACTTACTCAAATTATCTTGAGTCATTTCAAGCAAATGGAAACCTCAAAGATATTACCTTTCACTCCCTTGTGAAAAAATCTGCTGAAAGAGAGAAAGATTTTGGTAGGAAGACAGGTCGTCAATCCTCTGAACTGGCTGTGTAGCTTGCTCATAGAGAAAATAATCTTGCTCAAGATTCTTTCAGAGGAACAGGTGGTCAAAGAGGAAGAGGAAGAAATTTCAGAGGCAGGGGGGGTAGGCACTCTCAAGGAGAAAAGTCAGATTTGCAATGCATACGTTGCAAAAGAGATGGATCACATGATGCATCCACATGCAAGTTGCCTTGGGACGAAATTGAGCAGGAAAGAAACCAATCCAAAGGTAAAACTAATGACAAAGATAAAGGTAAAACACCTGAATCTTCTCACTATGTTGTGGCACACTATAATATTGGAGTAAATGAAGGCTTATTTAATGCTTCACTTGCTTCTTGGAAAAATGATTGGTTGTTTGATTCAGGAGCAACTTTCCACATGAATTTCAGAAGAGATTTGTTTGAAGAATTTACTAACAATGTTGATGGAGTAGTATACTTTGCAGACAAATCAAAACTCAATCCATCAGGGCTTGTCACAATTAGGCTTAAATTGCCTGGTCTTCCATACTTTCTTTTGCATCATATTCTATATCTCCCACAACTGAGGAGAAAATTGTTGTCCTCAGTCCACATCCACCAGCAAGGACACTCCATTCATATGTTTGATGGCAAGCTTGAGGTAAAAAAGGCATCATACCACTCACTTGTCATGACAAGTATAGAAGAAGAAAGGCTTCTCAAGATGCAGGGTACCTCTGCTTGTGCACAAAATTTCTCATACAATTCTCATTATGAAGAAGGTACATTTCCATCAAGTTTATTATGGCATACTATATTTGGACACTTGAACTATGACAACCTCTACTTGTTGAAGAAAAATGGTGTTACTGGTTCACCTACAATTCCTAGGAAAGTTAAGCAATGTGATGCTTGTATTCTAGGAAAGCATAGCAAACAGTGTTTTCATGATTCACATTTTAGAGCACATAGAAAACATGAACTCATTCATTCATATTTGTGTGGTCCAATGCTTATTCCTTCTGTAAATGGAAATAAATATATGATGACATTTATTGATGACTACACTAGAATGTGTTGGGTTTATTTATTGAAGAACAAATCTGATGCTTTTCAAACGTTCAAGAACTTTCATACATGGATTGAAAATGATGCATAATCTCATATTAGCTCTATTCGCACTGATAATGGAAAATAATACACTTCAAATGAATTTGAAAACTATCTTCACCAACATGGGATCAAACATCAAACAACTATGCCTTATAATCCCCAACAGAACTGAGTAGCTGAAAGAATGAATAGGAAAATGAAGTTTTTCAAAAATGTAAAATTGATGTTTTGGGTTGATGTAGTTCTATGTGTTGTATATGTAAAGAATATATGTCCATCTAATGCTATTAGAAACAAGACTCCTTATGAAATGTGGTATGGGCACATTCCTTCGGTAAAGCATCTCAAGGTCTTTGGTTCCACATGTTGTGCCTTAATACCAAAGGTACATAGAAACAAACTTGGTGCAAGAAGTTGTAAGTGCATCTTCCTAGGGTATTCAAACACCTCCAAAGCATACCATCTCTATGATGAAGTGAATAAAAAGTTTGTTGTATCTAGAGATGTAATCTTTCTTGAATCATCCAAAACTGACAATGTCGTTTAGAGGGAACTTGATCAATTGGATAGATTCACAAATGCAAAATCATTTCAAGAATTTGATAATCAAATTCTACATCTTGAAGGGGGGATTCCTATACTAGATCAACCTGTGGAACATTATTCTAAAGCACTCTCTCCCCCACATGAAACTCCAACAATGGATGATACTTTGAGTGATGTGATTGAGAGAATTGGGAGACTCAATATTGATTCAGTCCCAACTCAATCAACATAGTAGCCTATACCATCTAAGAAAGGTCCCCTGAAGTAGCTGACAAAGACACTTGAAAGTGTTCATCCTGATGAGGTTGGAATGACAAGAACTAGAAATTCAAACCGGAAAAATGGAAGTGATGTAGATGACTTTGATTCACCTGTTGATATGGATGTTTCTTATGATTGTGAATTGAATTTGTCTATAGAAGTTGAGCCAAATTCCTTCAAAGAAGCTGCTTCTCATGATGAATGGAAAGAAGCAATGCAAAATGTGTATGATGCCTTAATAAAGAATGGCACTTGGAAGCTGGTTGATCCTCCATTGGGAACCAAACCAATTAGCTGCAAGTGGGTCTACAGCAACAAGTATAAAGTTGATGGATCACTTGACAAGCATAAAGTCATGCTTGTGGCAAAAGGCTTTGAACTGAAGGAAGGGGTCGATTATGAGGAGACTTTTACCCCCATAGAAAAATGGGCTACTATCCGGACACTCTTTGTCCTAACAGCTCAGAACAGTTGGAAAGTCCATCAAATGGATGTAAAAACCGCTTTCTTCAAAGGAGATCTAAAACAAAATGTTTTTATGTCCTAGCCTGAGGGATTTTCTCTGAAAGGACATGAAAATAAAGTATGCAAACTTGTGAAATCCTTGGATGGCCTCAAACAAGCACCGTGAGCATGGTATGAAAAACTAATTGAGCATCTTCTGAAACTCAATTTCAAACATTATGATCTTGATGATGCAACTTTGCTTTTCAAGAAGGTTGGAAAAATAGTTGTATGTCTTGTGGCATATGTGGATGATCTTTTTATGATAGGGAACAATGAGAGCTACATGGCACCCATAAAGAAGGAATTGAGGAAGGGTTTTGAAATGACTAATTTGGGCTATGTTCATTACTATCTTAGTATTGAAGTATATTTCTTTATCAAAAGAAGTACATTGGAGATTTGTTGAACAGGTTTGGCATGACTTAATGCAATCCTCTGACTACTCCAATGGAAAAAAACTTAAAGCTCACATCCATTGAAGGAAAAGAATTTGAGGATACAACAAAGTATAGATAACTTGTAGGAAGTCTCAACTACCTAACTGCTACCAGATCAAACATTTCGTTTGTTGTTGGAATCCTCTCTATGTTTATGCAAAAGCCTTGTGAAGGACATTGGTCTACTGCAAAAATAGTTCTAAAGTACTTAAAGGGAACTCAAGACTTTGGAATCAAGTATACACAAGTGGGAAACTTCAGCTTGATTGGATACTTTGGTTCAAACATCGATGGAGACAAAGAAACTGGGGTATATAATTTAGGTTATGCTATGAGTCTTGGCTCAAGAGATCTCTCCTAGAGATCACACAAAGAATCAGTTCCAACAAATTCCACAACAGAGGCAGAATATGTGGCAGCAGCTGAGGCAACAAAAGAAATTTTTTGGCTCAGGGAAATTCTTGAAGATTTGCACGTAAAACAATTACAATCGACTCCACTCATTATTGACAATCCCTCAACAATAAAGTTGGCCAAGGACCCAAAGTTCCATGATCAAATGAAGCACATCAACACTAAATATCATCTGATTCGACATCATGTTGAGGCCAAAACAATCCATCTCTGCCATTGTTCTACTAATGAGCAAATTGTAGACATCTTCACCAAAGAACTTGGAAGAGAAAAGCTTGAAAGATTCAGAACGATGGTTGGACTCACCAACATCCCTTATTAAGGGGGGGAATGTTGAAACCTAATCATAGGGATTGGGTGAACAACTGTAATTAGTGTAAATAAATAATAGAGAAGATGGGGAGTCATCAGGAGATGAACTGAATAGTCACTCCCTCTTGTATATTATAATGAACAACCTGAATGAATAACATGATTTGATTTGATGAGTTACTGTTGGGTCCCTATAATACTAGTGATTACCCCATTACTATGGTAGTTGTACGCCTTATTAATATTGTTGTGCCCCTATTGCCCCCATATTTTTATTACTGTGCCCCATAGAATCCCTCTATTGTTATTTTTGTGGCTTTATATTATTATTATTAGGTCAGTTCGGTTATATTGTGACTCCTTAGACTCCTATATATAAAAAGGAGATTTTTTCATTTGTATCATCGAAGAATTGTTCATTTATGTAATGTAAAGGAGGTTTCCCCCTCGAAGAGGCTGAATTCTAAGGCGTTGGTCTATCTTTTCTATCTTTTCTTGAGCTGGTTTCATAACATTTGGTATGAGAGCTTTGGATTCTAGGGTTTCGCTGCTCCAAACAGGTCATCATGGCATTTTCGCTATAACTTTTTTCCGTGAAGTTTCAGAAGTCGAAAAAAATGCTTTTGAGAAGATATCGTGCTGAATCTCAGGTCCGAATTTCGGAGCTTTTTGTGCAATATTTTCAAAGATATGATCTGAGAAAGTTGGTCCTTTTGCAAAATCCTGAATTACCTTCAAAACAAGTGACCTGGGGAAAATCATCATAACTTTCTCTCTGAGCATCAGACTGAAATTTCGTAAGAAGGTATAGAAAGACGACAGACTGTAGCTTCTTGTATATATATTTCAGAGGCAAAGGTCAAAATAGTGACACGTGGTGTTTCATAGAAGTTTTCTCTTCTGAAAAGGTCTATAATCAGGTCACTATGGGAGATTTGGCATAACTCTTCATTGGAGAATCCAATTGGGGTCAGACTGCTGGCATTGGAAAGAGAACACAGAGGGCTACCACAGATCACAATTTCAAAACTAGATGTTTTGAAAGTACAGAGATAAATCAGAGGCAATATCGAGCTCCTACAAAGAAAAAAAAGGTGTGTAGATTTTTCTAAATTTTTGCTTAAGATTGGTTTGAAAAATTATTTTGAAGGAATTCAAAGGGGTAGTAGAGCATTATTATTGGTAACTGATGCCCCGAGGAAAGAAAATGCAAACACCTAGTAAGGAACCTGAAAGCTCTAGCATGACTCATGAAGAAGAGGAAGAAATGCTACATGATATATCAAAATTAGAAGACCAAGTGCAAAAAAATGGCAGCCTCACAAAAGCTAACAGAAGCTAAGATAAATGGCATGGAATCTAAGATAAAGGGCGTGGAAGATAAGATGGACAATTGGAAGACAGATTTGAAGATACACATGGACGATTTGAAGACAGATTTGAAGACAGACATGGACGAATTGAAGATACATATGAATAAATTGCTACAAGAAATGGTCACTAAGGGTGAAAGAGTAGTAAAGGAAACTGATGATGAGAACAAAAGAAATGTTAATCATGATTCCATAGACTCTAATGTAGGATCGAAGAACCATCATATTCCAAAAATCGATATGAGGAAGTTTGATGGCAAGGATCCCGCAACATGGATATTACACATGGAGCAATTTTTCGATCTCAATAATGTGCAAAACACACAAAAGGTACGTATGGAAACTTTATATTTGGAACCAAATCAGTTTGTATGGTATCAATGGCTTTTCTCTCGTAAACAATTTATCACTTGGGAAATTTCTAGGGAAGAATTGATAGCACATTATGAGGATACAAAAGAAACACTTTTTTTAAGCCAATTGATAAGTCTCAAAAAAAAGGGTTCAATAATGGAGCACATTGAGGAGTTCCAAAAATTGAACATAAGGGTAGAAAATATTCCAGAGGAGCATAGGATTGATGTGTTCATAGGGACTTTAAAGGATAATAACCAACATGATGTTCGCCTTTGGGAACCTGATTCATTAGAGAAGGCATTCAGGTTAGCAAGAAAAATGGAAAGCAAAATTATGGCAACCAGGAAGCATACCACTCACAACTATAAAGATGGAAGTGTTGTTGCCCCTAGTCTTCCACAACCTATAAGGTTGATAGCACAACAATTGGAAGAAAAAAGAGCAAAGGGCTTTGTTACAGTTGTGATAGAAAATACACTAAAGGTCATAA
>APFE031511691.1:0-66772 GCA_000404065.3 Pinus taeda | reverse complement strand
AGCAGAGAGGACAGCAGCAAGGATTTTGATCCTAGTTTATACAAGAGTATTGTAGGCAGCCTTATGTATTTAACAGCAACCAGGCCTGATATTATGTATGCTGTTAGTTTAATTTGCAGATTCATGGAGAGGCCAAAGGAGGCACATTGGCAAGCAGCAAAAAGAATTCTGAGGTATGTCAAAGGCACTAAAAAGTTTGGCATCTTATATAATGTCTCAGAACATTTAGATTTGGTTGGATACACAGATAGTGATTGGGCTGGAAGTGTTGATGATCGGAAGAGCACTTCCGGTTATGTTTTCCATATGGGTTCAGGAGCCATTTCATGGGCTTCTAAGAAGCAGTCCATTGTAGCATTGTCTACAGCAGAGGCTGAATATGTGGCAGCTACAGCAGCAGCATGTCAATCAGTTTGGATGAGAAGGATGTTGAGAAGCTTAGGCCAAGAGCAGGCAAAAGCGACAGTGATCTTTTGCGACAATAGCTCAGCTATTGCATTGTCAAAGAATTCAGTGTTTCATAAGAGAACGAAACACATTGATACAAGGTTTCACTACATCAGAGAGTTAGTGAACAATGGAGAAATCGTCCTAGAACATTGCAGGACACAAGAACAGGTTGCAGACATCTTGACAAACCCACTGGATCAGAAAAGCTTCGAATTTTTGAGGAATTGTCTGGGTATGACTGAATGCCTAGCAGGTGAAATTAAAGGGGAGTGTTGAAAATATAATTTCACCGCGTGGTCCTGCATTTAATGCACCCAGAAAACCACTCAAGGCAAACCTAAACTGCTGGTATCATATCGCACCACCCTTCAGCGTAAAGTAGTTTCCGTGCAACGAGCTCCGATGCAATTTGGAGCTGACAAGTGTCCAGCAGTGATGCACGTATGACGTAAGCCTCAGGGCTCCATCGGAAGGTAACTTGCTGTCACCTCACCCTGTCCGATATCCGTTTGATTGAGGTTGCTCGCTCTCCGCCGTTCGATTGAAGGGAAATGACTGTGCAGTTTAAACCTGTCCAAAGTACACCGGCCCGTTGAAAATTAAATACATTCCATACCTTATGATTAACGACTGACATGTTTTTGGTAAAGTCCTTTAATATCACATACGGCGAAGTAAATAAAAGTATGGGCGTAAATTTATTTTTATTGTTTTTGATATATTTTTTTTAATTCGGCGTTGACCTTTTGTAATGAAAAAAAAACGGGGGCATAGTAAGTGATTATGTAATTGCACATTAAAAAAAGGGCAATGTGTTGTGTGAGTTTGTAGACGGGGATGTTGTATGTGTGTTCGCTGCAGTGAACGAAGAACTGGGAACTCCGAAAAAGAACAGAGTAAATTTTGTATTACAGGGGAAGCACAGATGTGCAAAAATGTTTTGGTTTGAAATGTAAAAGAAAAATGCAGCAGCATTGAAAAGAATTATTTTTGTTTGTAATGTAAGAAGAAAAGATTGCACAGCAGTGCAGGAGGAGGAGAAGTGAATGAAAAACCAGTGGGTTGTTTTGTTTCAAATCCATGAGTTGTTTCACACAGGTGAAAAGGTAAACCTATAACTCCCTGTAAGTTTTGTTTTCACACAGCAGTGAATGTAAATGAAATATTTACACACAGTGGTGTAAAATTTTCATAGGAGGCAGAGTAATTATGTGAAAATGTTTTTTGGGTGAATCCTCTGAGTGAAAGAGGATGAATATGTAAATGTTTTTGTTTAATGAATGGAAATTTTATGGTGGTGAAATACTTTGTCTTGTGTAATTATTTAAAAAAAACTTCTCTGTGTAAAAGATCCTGGTGTAAAGGAAACAGAGCATAGGCTCTGTGTTTTATATTTTATGGTTTTGGTATTTTCCATCTCAAACAGAAGCAAAAATACCCAACACAAGAGAAGATCTAGTGTACTGTAAAGTCTTGTTGAGCGGGAAAATAGATAACAGTTAATTCTGGTACAAATGAGCCCACTTCAATTTTTGGATGTAGCTTGAGATTTCTCTTACATTGATGGAATTGTGAAATGATGTGTTACATAATTAGATACTGCACAGAAGAGTAGTAGTAGAGGAAGGATCCGTTTGGCCCAAGGTAGGCTCGTGACTGCCACAATGGAGGTGTTGAACAAAGTTCATGTGCCTAATTCTAGTGAGAAGGCACTGTTGTGTGTGTGGCAAAGCGTGAGCCACTATTATTTGCATTTGTTTACTTGGGACTTCGTTGAGTCATGTCATCAATCAACGGTAGAAACTTCTTCTAGTGTCCCAATGAATTTGATTCTCTCATTTTTAGCAATTCGTTTTGCAAGTTGTTTCAAATTCTAAGTTAGGTTGCGGTGCATTTTTGTGCATTATTATGTTGTGTCATGGTATTTATCCTTGTCATTTAAGTGACATTACTCTAACCAGTTATTGTCACAATTATGTGTGTTGTAACTGGTGATTCCTACACTACACAAATTTGTATGATATGATAAAGGCATAACACTAAAGATGGGATCAAAAGAGGTACAAGATAGATTAAAGAATGATGGTCAGTTAAATTTTGTGTGAATTTTTGGAATAGACTCATGATCATGGTGTATTAAGTGTCACATACATTTATTAGTAAGCAAGTCTAATATGTTTTGTAGTGGTCTTTGTAATTTATGTATCTCGTAACTCCAAAAGTTGGAGTGTGTAATGTAAGCTTGATGTGGCATGTGTACCCCCATAAAGTTCGTGGTAATCTTAAAACCAGTTTGTAATTGCAGGATTGTAGTAAGCCAGAAACCACTTTGTAGTGTTGGTTTGTGGTAAGCCAGAAACCAAGTGTCAGAGTTAAGTGGACAAGGATTTTGGTAGGCATAGTTTAGCTTCAGCTGACAAAATACCTGGCATTGTTAAGGGTGAGCCAAGAAAACCCTAGACCTACTTGAGTTGGGTTTGTGGTGAGCCTTGGTGAGCTTTCGTGGCTAGATTGTGAACCTTGGTGGCTGAGTTGAGCCTTGGTGGCCGAGAGCCCTTATGGGCATGGTTGAGGGTAATCTAATAAAATCCAGAGCATGGTTATGCGTAATCCAATAAAACCCATGATGATGATGACGGAGGGGGATTTGCAGGGAAAGGTACATGTATGTAGATAATGGTTGACAAAACAATTTATGAGAAGTGCATCCTAGTAGATTGGTGGTTGCAGTGTTATATGGATGTCGACATATTCTTTTGTCATGTTTGACGACAACTAGAATTTTCATATTGAGATTGAGACAAGTAGTCATTAAGGTAAAGACTTGAAAATTTAATTCCTACTTATCTCAATTGTAACTCTTACTGTGTAAAGAGTTTGTTCCTAAATTAGTAGGAGTTTGAGATATTCTCTCAACTAAGTGATTGTGTGTTCAAGATAGTCTATCTATCTTGAGACAATACTAAATGTATTTATATGTAACATTATTTGATATAAATATAAAATTTAGTGTGCATTATCAAATTTAAATATTTTATGTTTCAACTTCGATGCATAACTATAATTTATTACCCCGATCTAGCCTATATACTATACAGACAAGTCTTAAATACAAACTATCAACTCAACTTTTCACTGTTCACAATTCCACCAAAAATACATTAATATGAGTAACATACCCTTTTAAAACGTGACCTTTGACGAAACTATGAACCACAAAACTCTGATCCCGTGGCTCACATTCATGAATTGTCTTTAATGCAATTTTTTGGAAGCTTCGTTTTTCTTGTCAAATTTTTCTAAAAAGCGGTAGAAATTTATTGAAATCACAATTTTGATGGGTAATCCTGTGCAATCGAAGTGTCCTAGGGTTTTCGAGAGTGTTGAACCCATATATAGTCAAAAAACTAGTTTAAATAACACAAATCAAGATTTCACCTCAAATTTTTCCAACTGCGCTGGAAAATATAAAAAATCTCACTAAAAATAATTCTTTAACCTGTGCAAACTAGACTTGGTATCGAGAGCATCTCTATCCTACACGTCATCAAATACAATGTGTCATCCAATCCATTCCTCAACAAGCAATCCATTGTTTTATGAAACCACGTACTGTACCAAACTTCTTCATCCAGATACACGATCAGTATTTCTGCGCACGCTCTCTATATGATCGATTAACTTGGCACTTTCAGTCAACGTCGCTGGATTTAGTGGGTGCCGACAATGCCTATCTTGTGACCAATTAACTCCGTTGACATTTGAGGTAGCTGTATTTAGTTGATAATGTCCGTTTTGGCGGGCTCTCTAGGGCGCAACAAGCCGGAGGTGTCCCACGATTTTATGAGCGCATAGTATAATTGTTAGAAGCGTTTTTTTTTCATTTTCTCATTTTTTTTGTTTGAAATTCGGTAAAGATATTTGGGTAAGGTTGGCCGTTTTGGAATATCAAAGAAGTTTTGATAATATTAAATGTCATTTATATATTAAAAGGACATTTAGTTTATAATATCGTGAAGTATTTTATTTTTCAATTCGAGTTAAAGAAGAAAAAAATTTTAACAGTTAGATTGCTTTTCTTAATAATTTAAACTCAGATGTTAATGATGTAGTTTAATTTTTCTAGATTTTGTGTTTTGCATTTTTTCTAATAATTTTCCTTCACAATTTTGTAGAATTTTTTTGGAATGGCATCTTTAACTGATATAATATGTATATTGACTCTATAGTTATTTATTTATTAAAAATTCATTTTAAACCATTAAAAATTATAATGGTAAAAAAAACCTATCTCACCATAATATGGAAAAGAAATCAAAAATAAAACAATTAGTTCAATGTCTTCAATTATTTTAGGTATTTAATTTATTTACAATACTAAGTTTTATGTTTCAATTAGTTCAAAGATTTTATTTTCTGAGTTGGTAATGTTGGACAGTGTGGTAGGTGTAGGTACACTTCATTATGCCTCATTGCCATGATTGCATAGACCATAGGACAATTCTGTAGAACTTATGCAACCAGAAGCTCATTCCATAGGGTGGTATGATGGAGATGTATAATTTTTTTGTAGACCTTGAGTTATCATGTGTTTGTTTTTAAAAATAAAAATAAAATATTATTTAAATTAATAATTAGCAATTGTTTTTAACGGTACAAAGATACACCGAAACAATTGAGCATGCCTATGATGCTACTACCAAAATGTTGCAACAAAGGAATGATAACAACCTAAAGAGTAGAGGATGGAGGGGAGGAAATGTGTCGAGGCTTGCAATAGTCTCACACTTGTTCCAAGGCCTGTCCACCTGGCTAAATCATTTTTTCCAATCATACCATTATGTCAAAATCTTGTGTACATATTATAGCCAAGCTATAACTACAAGGTAATGAGGAAAAACATTACCACAGGGCTCCCCACGAACCAATTTCTTAGTGTTTTGAAATTATTTCAATGCTAATAAGTTCCTCCATGATAAGTTCCTCATTATTATTTATAGCATTCATTTATATATAAGCAAATTTTAATTAGAAAAATTATCCATTTTACAATAAGATGTGTAATTCATTTTTTTCTTAAGTTAAAGATGACCATGTCAAAACAACAAACATGCAAATGTCAGATAGAGATGAAAAAGGTAGACAATGCCTAGGGTGACCATTTTTTTTTTGTGTAAACTGCAGAGGGACCTTTCTTTTTCTATTACTGTGGATCAAAAATCATTACATATTCGTACTGGCCTCAACCTGCCCCGAAGGGAAACCGGGTTTATTGGCCACCTTAGGTTCTTTACAGCCATCCAAAAATAAAAGGTCTTAAGCCTTCTTGTCCATGTTAGATAAACTAAACATTCATAAATACTTCTAATTTTCCTTATCTGCATTCTAGGCTTATCAAAAAAATCTTTAAAACCTAATCTATTATCTACTATCTTCATAGAAACAAAATTAATACATATCTTCTGTTACTGAGCCTCCATTCCTGTTTGCTGCTCCATTTCTTTCTTGATGTCTGGGTGGCATTGCTTTATTTGCTGTTGTATTTCATCCATCTTCTTGTCCTGCATTAGCAGAGTAATCTGGATATTCCTCAGCTCTTTCTTTAAATTTGGAATTCCTTGAGACAATTCAACCATTTCCATGGCTACTTGCTCCATTGCCTTAGCTATCAATTGCTTCATGACCCAATAAACATGCAGCGCCTGTTTATATAGAGTCATGCAGCCTCTCGTGTTTCCTGGATCCGGGAGAAGGTAAACCCAATCTTCCATCTCAGGATCAGATTGTCCCTCAGTTGCCTCATCCTCCATTTGCTGGATTATCCTTCTAACATCTTTGTTGGTGTTCTCATAATAAGCTCTTTCTGCATATTGAACCTTCTTCCCCACAGTTCTTCTGGTTTTTCCACCAAATTTTGCTGCCTGCTCTTCTCTGTGGTCTCCTGCTCTTCCCCTGCCCCTTCCACATTGTCCCCGATGTCCACCCCTACCTCTTCTTCCCCTGTAGTTTCCTCTCTCTCCTCGATTTCTCGTGCTCGAAGCACTGCCAGTTTCTCAGACTCCCCTTCACTCGCGGCCCTGCCATTCCTCATCCTCCTGGTTCTCCTGGCTATCCTCTGTCTCATACTCCGCACTCTTTCCTCTTTTTTCTCGTGTCTGCTCTCCTTTTTCTTCCTCTGAGTCATACATCTCTACCTCATCGTCGGAGTCATTCGAAACCAGAACAGTCTCCTCAGCTATCTCCTTATTCGCTACTCCCTTTCCTTTGTTTCCCCACCTGCTTTGATCCCTGGTGGCTTCATTCTCATCGTTCCTCGCTCTCTTTCTGGTCGCCACTTTCCCCTTAGTCTCTACTCTGATTTCCTTAATTTCCTATTCGCTCTGCCTTCCCTTACTCTTGGCTCGCTCCCTCACCACCCTTCTCCTTTTCTAGACCTCACCCTCTTTCCTTCGCCTCTGCCTTCCTTTGTGCCACTCTCCTTCTTTATTATCCCTCTCCCTCCGATTTCCACTTGATGTTTTTGCATGGCCACCTCGCCACCTGTTCCTTCGTTTGTTGTCGAAGTCCCTTCGCTCCTCCTTCGTACCTGCAAACTCGCCTACGTTGTCTGACGCTTTGTCCTCTCGGCCTCCCCTCATCGCCAATCCGTCATTGATCCACCTTGAAGCGTGATTCCGCTCGGTTGTCCTGCTGCCCCTTCCTATCATTACCGGGCCCTCCACTGCCCTATACTCCCTTCGTGCCTACCTAGTATTAATTGCCCTGTGCACCGCCAAAATCACCCCGATCGGGGGACCTAGCGTGACCATTTTTAAAAGGTAAACACCTTCTATATAAAAATGTAAGCTATATATATGGTTAACTTTAGTTAAATGTATTATAAAAGATAGTTTCACTCTATGTTTTCTGTCTTGTCATGATATTATAACATATACAGAGAAGATATATTAAAAATATTTCACTCTCAGTCTTAGCTATAAGTAAAATATTTATATGTCCATGTAATGTAACTTTATTTTATCTATCTATATATATATATATATATATATTATATATATATATATATAATATAAATATAAAATAACGGAAAAGTAACTTGAAAAAAAAACAATTAATTCCTAATAAAAATAACAAAAGGGAGGTGCATTAACTTGCTTAAAATTAATATGTTGTATTTAAACAATAATATTAATTAAAAAATATCAATGTCAATCATAAATAACCTATTTCAATATGTAAGATTAAGTAATTATTGACCTATATTTTAAAAATATTTTAATAAAAAAAAATATTATAATTTATAAACAAACTATTCAATTTCAACTCTATATATATATATTATATATGTTGTGTAAAAAACATTAAAAATGTCTATTATAATTATAAAACAATTCATAAAATAAATTTGTATGGGTAAAACATTTCACTATTTACCTCTTAGTGCAACAAATATTTGTTTCAGCTATTTAATTTAATAGTATGTTTAAACTATGTATTATACAAAATGTAAGTACCCAAAAATATTTGCAAGGCCTTGAATCCATTTATTATTAAAAAAATGTACTATAAACAATGAAAAATTATAGATTGTATATCTATATAAAATTACACATTGTATATATATATAGTTCTATCATGTATTCAATGAGAAAATATTTGTAATATCCCCATAATATTGTAAATACTTTATTTACCATAGTCAAAAAAAAAAAACAAACTGAAGGATGATGATTATTATCTATTGCACAAATTAATATTTTTATATTAGTGAGTGAAAATGAGAAATGATTTCCTAGTAACAGGGATACCATGTAACTTCTGAGAAGGGAAGTTAATATAAAAAAAACTATTCCAAAACCTTAACTGCCCCCCTAACTGTGGTTGGCTTCTAGGAAAAGGAAGCGAAAGGGGGAAACTTTGTTGTAGAGGATATGCAGTGAGGAAAAAGGGAAAAAGAGCTTACTATGTCTGGTGATGATCAGATGGTAAGGGCGCAGAGCACGAGCAACTTGTAAAAGACTATTTGTCTTTGAGCAAGCTAGGGGGGAGATTTGGTCCCGAAAGACAATCTCATGGTCAGGCAGTTTGACAAGCTGCAGAAATAGAGGTGACCGTTTTATCTGGAGTTACTTATTAGGAGCAACACAGGTATGAGGCACTAACCAAGATTGCACCACTGTCTAAATTAAAATTAGAAGTGTTTATCTCTACAAGCTACAGTTTCCTAGGGTTAAAGCCAGAATAAACACAGTGAGGTCATATATTTCTATATATTCAGGATCTTTAATACTGGAAGGGCATAGGTAGTGGTAAGTTGTCAAGAAAAGGATTAATCTCAGTTTAGAGTTAAAATTTAACTGTCTCTATTCTACATAATTTTCTTCAGATTGGAAACTGAGACTCGTTTTAGTTTAACACTTGTGTTATCAACAATTGTTAGGGTGCTGGCATAATGTTTCTGTTGTGAAGAAATCATAAAATTTTATCAACTAGTTCCATGCATTAGGGAAACGAAAAGAAATAGGACCATAGGGAGAGAATCGAATTAGGCTTTCCCGTCTAATGAACTACTATATATCAACACTATAGGAAAACTTGTGCACATTATAGTCTGAGAAAATAAAAGAAAACAGAAATTTACTCATATGCAGGACTAATTCAAGATCTGATATTAGATGGCTCACTTGCAATATTCCAAGGCTAAAATTTTTAATAGAAAAAAAACAAAGAAGAAGATGCTATTGGATGCCTCATCTGCGAGCAACCTTAAAGACGAAAACTAACTGAAAACAAAGTTTGTTGTAAGACCATAAGGTATTACAATGCATGCCTCTCATGTTTCTATCAAAAGACAGGGATAAAGCCAATAATATGTTCTAGAGCCATCAACAAATCTGGGGTGCAGTAGGCTGTCTGCCCCATGGTCAGGGTTTGAGCCACAATTGAACTCAAGAGACCCGAAAATTCAAAGCATAACAATGAACCCTCAGTTGGGTTATGTCTGAAACCCTCCAGCAATACAACCCTCCAATGATATGAACAAAAAAAAATCTAACATAAGAATGTCAGGAGGTATCTTAAGGCTACGACCCCGAGGGAAAGGGCATGGACCTTCTCAACCAGAAACTTACACAATAGTGGAAACATGACCAAAACCCAAGTGCTGGTTGCACATGTCTTTAAAACTGAACCCTTATTTAAATGTTAAAAATACAATACAGAGCTAAACGCTGGCCAAGGCCACTTCTCCACAAAAAGAAACTACATATAATTTCAACGCAGGTGAGTCCATGAACGCAAACAGTCTATAGACATATATGAAAACTATCCTGCCTACTTAAAAATTAAACCATCACAGTATTACATCACAACAGTAAAGAGGGTATGGTGTCGTGAGCACAATAAGCACAATTATGCTACAAGATAATCAAAATTACAACGTCCAAGCAGTATAACAAATTCTTAAACTGGTTGCCCAAATTCCATTACAAATAATAAACAAGAGTTATTCATGCCATTTAATTGAGAGCTCTAAGCTCGTGAGGGGATGCGTAACCCTCGACACAAACTAAAAATCAAATATAAATCATGGAAGGATAATCCCTTCGATGGGTATGAGAAAGACCTCCTAAAGCCATAAGCTAAACTCTTCAGATGAGGGCTTCGGGCCGGAAGACGTTTTCATACCTGGAATCCTTGGTCACGCCGAAGGAGGGTTTCCATCAAATGAGGCTAGGCAACCTCATGAGGGAATGTCGGCTAACCTGCATGAAGACAAAGCCATGGTGATCATGGTTTGGTGACTGTTGATATTAACGAAGACTGCAGAAAAAAAATTAGGAGAGGTTACTTTCAACTTGATAATGACTTACCCGGGAGGAGTTGAGTCACCAACTGTAGGAGCAGCTCTTTCTGGCGCTGCAGGAAACCCTCGAATACCAGTTCAACCTACCAATAGCGTGAAGCCCTTATGAATGAGTCATGATTCACGTAGTGGAAATTGAGTAGCACTCAGTTAAATGAAATAAGATGAATAACTCTGCTAACATCCAATTACCTATAGGATTTGGGTACCAATTATGCCAGCAAATTTGAGTAAAGATCTGGTAGGCCGGCTCTCTGGAGCTTCAATGCATAGACTGAACCAGAGTAGGCTCCGCAAGGAGCTGCCCATCCAAATGAACACCATCAAATTGCACCTGGGATTATAGGTCGAAAACCACCCACCATAGCCACCGTGGGATAGCGAAGGACAATCCTCACCATAGATGAGGCAGGATTATCCAAGTGAGTGATGATACTAGTCCGCTTGCCCCGCCACATACAGAATGGAGCATGTAGTGTTAATTTCACCCCTAGTAGATAAGGGAAGCCTTGTGATGGAAAAAGTAAAAGGGGAAAGTTAACACCTGTCCAATTGGCTCGTCGACTAACATGGGTAAAACCAAAACTGTGGATTAAATGAGTTATTATTGCTAGTACATTAGTTGCACATTAAATCTGGAGCCGCATGCAAATGTGTGCACTGGTGGGAAACTATATAGTTTCAACAGTGATATATATATATATATATATGTTTATGCCATGTAAATTCCGGTAAAAAAAAAAAAAAAATTAAGTGTGGAGTTATTACAATATTTAACTTTTGTAATTTAAAGAGGACTTCCACCTCAAAAGGATTGTTTTTCTCCACTTTTAGTAGATCCTTGATTAAAATAACTTTATACCAATTGGTGCTAATAGAGAAAAATTAGTAAAAAAAATCCATGTTAATAGTTAATGTAAATCAATTCAAATAAAAAAACTTAAAAATTATTTTAAAAAAATAAATCCATAATTAAAATTAAAATTAAAAAGAAAAATGCAATTTCACCGAAAATCTAAATCATTTACAAATTTAAAAATACGAATTAACATATGTTTGGTAAGAAAATAGATGAAAATATAAAATATTTACACCGAACTCATAACTACACAGTATGCACATTAGATTTAACATATATATTCACTTAAAATATCAAATATAAACTAACATTTATAGTAAACACAATTTCTTGATACTAACCATTCTATCTATCAAGTATAATGTGCCTTTACGATTTCAGAGACATTACATTATATCCATCTATCTTTACGTACCTTTGAAATTATAACTTCACGTGTCTTTGAAATGAAGAGCACAAATCGAAACCATGAACTCTGCCACCGTAGCGATCATTTTCATATACAATTTCGGCTTCGTAGAATTTACTTACTTACGTTAGTACAAAATTTTCAGAATTTCCCGGTTAGTATTGTTGTTTGGGGATTTGTTTATGGAGTGGAAAAATTAATAATTTTGTTTTTTTCTTGATAGTGTTTTTGTGGGCATGTTGGTTTAGATAAGTAATTAGAAAAATAATATATCATGTTAAAATTCTTTTGGATGTGCCTTTAATAATATTTTCTATTCAATTATATGTTTCATATTTTTATAATTTTGCAAATATTTTTATAATTTTGCAAAAATTCAAGTTAATTTTAGATTTTATTTAGTATATTTTAAATTATTATATTTAAATTATCATTAATTAGATTTATTATATATATATATATAACATGAATATAGAAATGGTCTATTATTTAGTATTTTACTTGTAGAAATGCTCAGTAACTTTTACCATCTCACCTACTATCATTTTTCATTTCAAATAAAGAATAATGTATTGAATATTTCCCTTTTTCATTTCAAATAAAGAATAATGTATTGAATATTTCCTTTAAAGAGGGTGGTATTTTAAACTATTACAGTAGTGTGCTACCTAAAAATCCTCCTATTGAACATTATTTCAGTGGGTTGCAGAATCTCATTCTTGAAACTGATAAAAATCTCTTTAGCAACGTCGACAAGGACAATGACAATTGGATTAAAAACTCTATCATTATTAATGTTTATTATATCCACTATCATATTTAATAGCCAAAATCAGCATTTGGAAATACCATTGTTAATATCTATTATATCATAATAGCCAAATTCCTACTAAGTAAATTTGGCACCAAATAATCATGTGTAAATTCTTAACAAAACATTACCATTTAAATTAGTCTTGAATCTCCTGAGCTTTAAATATATACCCGACTGATAATTTCTCCTCAGCTTTAAATATATCCCCGGTTGATTTTTTTTTTTTTTAAATAGTTGGAGTATTACGGTGTTCTTAGGTATATTAGGTATATCGAAGTGTAAAGTTTAGGAATAATGTTATGATGTTATGAAAATTAATGATTTATAAAATGAGATTAGAGGGAATAGCACGATTAAAAAAAATGACAAAAAAATCTCTGAAGATCAATATAGTTTGCGGACTAGGAAATGAATTTGATTGTATAAAAAAATGAGTTATAGTAAAATAATTTTTAAAATAAAAGATTGATTCTTAAATTTATATTTATATTTTATTTTGAGTATAAAATTTTCAAAATTACATCAAGTAACACATTTACACATTTTTAGTTGAAACTGGAAAATATTATCTCTAATCATAATAATGAGGACAATGAACTAAATTTGAACTTAATAATGGAGAACTAGAAACATCGCTTAGTTTAAGTTGAATAGTCTAATTTGGAGTTTTCCCATTTCTAAGTTTTAGTTCAAAGATCTTCCAAATTCACAATTATTTTTAATATAGGTAATTGATAATTTGGATTTGTTAACTTAAATTATTTCATAATTTTACCTTAAAAATAATATAGGTAATTGATAATTTGGATTTGTTAATTTAAATTATTTCATAATTTTACCTTAAAAATGAATGTTTGGTAGCAAAAAATACCATTCGAAAAGTAATACTTGGTAATTGATAATTTGGATTTTTTAACTTAAATTATGAAAAATGAGTTTTTAGTAGAACAAAAATAACATTCCTCCATGCTATAGAAATTGCAAATAACAATAATGATTTAGTAGATGAATTTTCATGATTTCTAGCCACTATAGGAGACATTGTATCCATGTAGGACTGAAGAGGTTAAGTTACATTAGTCTCCTTTGTATATGATATCTTCTTTGGAATGCATATATGCTATTTTTTTTTAAATTGTAAGTGAAGCTATTTTGCCTTATCTATAGAGACATTTTATTAGAAACTATAGATTATAATAAATATGTATATATATGTGTATTTTTATCTAATAATCCATATTAGAAAAACATTGGTATGTTCTAGTTGAACATAGTTAACTATTCAACTCATTGATTCCAAAATAAACATTTTGAGCATTATATTATTATTAATTTATACCAAATTCATGATTATGAAAAAATATTTATCTACTTTCTATTCAAGTACGGTTAAATATTTAAATATAATCAAATATATTATATTTTCATACTTTCATTAAAAATATAACAGATAAAATTAATCTTAATGTTAAAGTGTTTTCTAAATAACAAGTTTGCATATAGAACAAGTTTGCATTTGCATAATATGCTATAGTGTCCAACTCATCACATTTTTCTTAGAGTAATGTCATGCTATACACTATTTTGCAAATATTAATTTTAAATAAAATAATTATATGCCATATTTTTTTCAAATATATAATATAATCCAGTAAAATTTAAATTTCTTATATTTCTATTTTTTACCTAAACATAAAATATGAGGATAAAAGTATCTAACTAAATTAACATATACTTTTATTCTTTACCTAAAATATAAAATCTGGAAAGAAAAATATTTATATATAATGTAATTTTACTAATCATATTTCTTAAATACAAATGCAATTTGCTTAAATAACCAGATATATAAATATTTAGCTTTAGTAATAGTGTACTCCTAAAAATTAATATCATTTCCTAAAATGATAGTTCCTCCACATATGTTATTTTTACAACCAAAAAGGCTTTGCAACTTTAATGGACAGGTGCCCATGAGTGATGGGGTGTGCGAAAACCAAAAACTACAGTAAGCGATAGACAAAGAAACGAAGAACTAGCATAAATGATAGAGGAGGAGAGGAGGGGAGCGATCCCCTCCTATCAAGATGTAGCGACAGGGGAAGGCCAGAACACTAGGAACCAGTTGGAAGAAACAAGATAACAGGGACCTGTCCTTGGAGCACGATGGCAGGTAGGCAGCACAGGCAAGTGTTTACCATGTGTGGCGGAGAAACCAAGATATATAATCCTGATGAACAAACTGGAGCAATAGAGAAGCTAAATGAAAGACCATGCGCTAATCTACAAATTCATCGTAGTTTGTATTACCAGGAATAGTGTCCACTCGGATGCTGCTATTCCCACTAAGATGGGTGGCTATCTTAGAAACAAACAAGTAAAGTCTACTATTGTTTTCTTTTATGAAAATAGACAACAGGAGAACCAAGAAGACCAACCTTAGTCTTGTGCTTGATTTCCTATCCTTCTTGATAGAGCTTCATCGCTTCTTGTTCGTCTGCCCAGCTTCAAAAGGAACCTGTTGAATCACAGCAACATACTACTCTCGAAGAAACAAAAATCTATATTCACAAATAACACAGGACCAGAAGTGTGTTAACCATATAAATGCATATATAAACAAGTACATAAGAATATGGAAGAAAACAAGAATAGATTTATTAAGATGAAAAGTAGCAAGCGGATTACAACCATATGTTCTGACCCAGCATCATCCTTTAGCTAGGAAGCCCTTCTTCACCTCAAGCAAAGCTTAGATCACCCAACACTATGAATGTACACCAGAAAAACAACAACACTTCTCTATAAGATACAAAATTCCAGCCTCTTGGATCTCTGTGATGAGGGATCCATATATAGATGATTACAGAGAGGTGAGTCATCTTCTGGGATCTTGAAGTGTCCTCTCTCTGATAGTTCCTGCTTCCATTTGGAGAATGATGATCTCTTACTCATCCCTGGTCGAAAATAGAGAGGCAAGTGTCAGAGGGGAAGCTTCTGGAAGATTCCATGATCTTCCACCTCACAATTTTGTCCCTGCCATTTGTCCATTCCTGACCATCGGACCCTACAGAGGAGAAAATCAGTATGCATCGCACCTTGTACACTGGGAAGGTGATATGCATCGCACCCTCTGCATTGAGCTTTCAGTATGGTCCAGTTTTGACCATTTATAAGCAGTTTTCAGTGGAGAACTTCTGGGAGATGATGTAATCAGTTGACCTTGTTCCTTTAGGTAGTGAAGTAACACTTTTAGGGACTTAGGAGCCCTCAGTTTATGGACATTTATGATTGGGGTTGAAGTGCCCAAAAATGTCTATAACACTTAGCTGCAACCCCATGGGGAACATCAGGGAACTGGGGAAAATCCTCCCCTATCCTGAATAGGCCAGTGATAAAGTATATGTCCTCCTTAGTGAGCCTATACTGCACCCTAGGACTGACATGGAAAGCCTGGCCCTGGGCACTCCATTGGCAGATCAGATGCACCAATAAAGCAAAGTGTGCCTTCATGGATGTAGCCTCCTCCTAATGCATGAGGAAGCCTACATTCCTTAAGAGTGCTCACGTCGCTACAGTAATAGGGCGAGGGTATAAATCCTTCTCCCTCTCTTTGACCTCCCATGGTCAGACAATTTTGTATGGGTCTGTCTACTGCTACTACTACTGACATCTCTATTACATGATTGAAATATAAAATACATTAGCCTCATACATAAAATACAATTTTATTTATTTAATGAAACATGTATTTATAAATATGGAAATATAACTTTCAATTAAAAAAAAATCATCGGTGCACAAAAAAAAAGTCATGCGCTGGCTTCAGTGCACTGCCAAACATAACCACATCGATCTCATTCACACATAAGTATGTCGCACCGCTATTGGTTCACAAATTTAAACTTTCATAGTGGTGTGTCACACTTGTGCACCAATGCGCACGTATAAAATTTTCGCATTGATATAGAACATTCAGGCTATCAAACACATTGAGGTATAGGTATATGTTTAAATATTATTTTTGTGGTGCCTTTTTTAAATATAAACGCACTGGGAGTAACAGACCAACGTACAATTTGTCATTTTCCGGTGCATTTTAATTTACTAAATGCACTGCAACAATCGTGGTGCATATGTTCATGTACTGAAATGCACTGCACACTGTAAATATACATGGTTCACCGCTATTGGTGCAAGCCAAACATATCGAATGCACCATGCGGGGAATTTTTTTTTCCAAAAACAATAGAAAATTTAAGCTAATTTGTAATTCTAATCCACTAAAAAATAAATTAAAGAGAAACACAGAGATTACCTAGACATTTGGTTGTCAGGGAGGCATTTTTGACAAATAATGGAGAAAAACAAAATTTAGCACGGTTTGGAAAATTTGGAAAGTCAGGAAGTGAACATGGTAGGAAAAGATGGTGAGAAAGAGAAGTGTCCATGCCAGGGTTCTTGCATGAGGCAAGAGTGGCACCAGTGCTTCAGATCTCTCCAACACTGTAGATGGTAAAAATGAAATTTATGTCTGGTAGGTTCTTTTTTATTATTTAACCCTCCTCTAGTGTGTTACTCTAATCGCACGAGTATAGAATATATCTAGGAGCACTGCGTTTTTTTTTTAAATTAAAAAATTTATCACGGTGATTTTCTTAAGATGCCTCAGGGAGTTCTAATGCAGGTACCACACCAATGTTTTGGTTGACTATAGCACCACTTTATTTTAAAAAATTAAAAATCACCTAGTGGTGCTCTTTAGAAGATGTCGAGGGGCATTTTAATACATTTACAGCAACGGCGCATCATTGGAAAATAACATTGCATTTTTCTTAAATTAAAAACTATAGTGGTTATCCTTAGTAGTATGCACTGGAACATTTTACGACATGAAGGGCACTAGTGCTATCGATTATTCAAACACTCGCGCATTATGTTATTTAGTGCACCATGTTTTTATTTTATTTCATAAAAATAATTTTTCCATGGTGCACCATGTTCTATGTAGCATCAATGCTTGTATGGATAGTAAATCACTAGTGTGTTTGTATATTGAAGATGCACCATCCAAAAAGCATCCGCTAAAACTTCCACCCACCCACAACTTCCACCTACCCACCTCCACTGGTGACCTCTGCTACAAACGGATTTTTGGGCTATTTTTATATGGGCTTCAGCAAAAATCTCCACTAAAGGTGTTTTCCTTGTAGTGAATATATTTTTGTAGATACACACAAAAAACCTAGATATACCCATGTAAATTATGGCAAATATACTCAAGAAATGAGTACATCTATCCCCTAGTTAAAATCTAAAATAATCTCTTCACTAGCTAGAGAGATTGGACAATTTGAGCTAGCTAGTAATTATAAATAAAATGAAAAGATGTGTTGGGTTTTTAAAGTAAATTTGGGTTGAAGAGTAAGATTTTACCTTGTCTTCTTACCTCATCAATTCATAAAGTTGTGATCACAACCCTTATTTGATCGATCTTTCCCTTTTGAGATTAAAGAGTGAGGAGTTTGGGGGTAAAACTGTCCCACTCTCTTAGCCTTGAATTTGGCCATAGAAAATTATTGTTTACTAGGAAGACCTGCTAATTCGAGATGCCCCAATGAAGGTAGAAACAATAGCGCTAATAGGCCACAATTTTGGATGAAGATTCGCCCTAGAGGACTTTCCCAACACTTGGAAGAGTTTTTGTTTTAGTGGCTGGAAAAGGGCAAGACAAATATCTTCCCTTCCATGTGACAAATCATTCATCAATAAATCTCTACCTTGATCTTGTGATGAAAAATTGTACCTGTAAAACACATTTCATAAAAGCACAATGTAGAGGCAAAGAATCAAGAAAAAAGAATAAACGAGCCAACTCAATACAACCCAATGCATAAGAAAGTATTTTTTGCAAATTGGTTTCTTTGTATTATTATGGCATCAAATGATCTCATAGTCAACAACCATTACTAGAGGAAAGGCTAATCTTTTATATAAAAATTCCTAATGGCTAGCTAGCAACTAGTTGGACTCTTCCTATAGAAAATCAATTTTTGTTCTTTACTAGTCATCCACATGTTAGAAACTTAATAATTTTTTAATAAAATATTACATTACATCATAAGTTTCGTACAACCAAAAGTAATCCAATGTTCAACTTGCTAATGGCCCAAAAATTGAAGAATGGTACAAGATTCTCTAACATTCACATTAAATCTCCATGGGCTAGCTTATCCACTCCATCTAACTAATTGACTTGACTTTTCATGGATAGTAAAGTTGACTTTGCCACCTTTTTTATTGTTCTGCAAAGCATCAATTTTGACATATTACATGCCAAATTATGACAAAATTTGTGCCTGTTAAGCCACTTGATAACATGTTATACCATGTCTTAATTATTAGGTGGATGATCTCTAATGCCCAAGAAGATCTAGAAAATTTGAAACATGGGTCTTGTTCCTCTCGTTGAGTAGACCAGTTTTGAAGCAGCTATTCTACTTCCTGGAAACATGTGCCACCTATTTGACCAGCTTTAACCAACCATATCTTGAGAATGACATCACAAAATGGAAAACTTCTATGTGGCATGTCATGCTCTCATCAAGCTCTGGAATCTGAGACCTTGTTGACTTTTTTATTTATAAGACCATTTTGAATTGGAAAACGTGAACTGCCTCAGGAATCGTGAAATGTTGTTGTGAGACTGTACTTTCTAAGAAACATATGAGATATATGAAACCAAAGTCAAGGCCACTTATAGACTCTATAGAATCATAACCATATGGGAAGACATAGGTGCACCTTGACATAGGATGAACAAGCCCATACACTAGTGATCGCCCCTATCAAAACAACAAGGCACAAGGTCTAGGATACCTCATATAGGGCCTAAGATGATTGTTAAATGACTTTTGACTCATGACCGTGGGCTTACAATGGTGTAAAAAAAGTTGCAATATAAGTACGACTAACACATTCCTTGAAGGAGAAATTATATAAATCTCGTAAAAGCTTGAGTTCTACTATATAAATAATATTGCTAAGTATGAAGCCTTTTACTTAGGCTTGGTTTTGGATTTAGATATGGGAGTAAAATCCCTGCAACTAATAAGTGATTCAAATCTCATTGTTTCAAAAGTGGAGATAGAATTTCAACCAAAAATGAGAGGTTGAAAAGATATATAAATGCAATCAGGGATACTATGGAGATTTCCAATCCTTTCATTATTAAAGTTACACCAAGAAAGAAAAACATCAAAGATCTGCTAGTAGTAATAGTGGTAACCCTTGAACTATGTGATGAACTAATTTCTCAAGATGTAGGATGAAAATGATTTTGAGAGATTATGTTCCATATAACTTCAAACATTGGAAAGTCTTCCATAATGATACTAAAATGGTAAGGTTCTTGAACAAATTGCAAAAATTCTCAAAAAATCAAGTTAATTGGCAAGGCGAGGATGATGACAGTGTAGTGAAGTTTGAAAACCTACCAAATAGAAAGGATTCCTCATGGAGTATTACCATTGCAAAGGATTCTCAATATGAATAACATATATAAGAAAGAGCCAACATATGATCAACCTAAATATTTGTATAAAATAAACATTGGTTTAGATAAAATCCCCAAGATGGTCAAGATCGGAAAGAGCACCTCTCATGAAGAAAGAAAAAATATTGAAAAATATGATTAAGGACTACAAGGATATTATTATTTGATTGTGTGATGACCTTAAGACATATTAAGGAAACAATATTCAACATACCATTCCTCTCAAGGAAGGAACAAATACTTTTATGAAAAATTTGAGGAATATTAAACCAAAGTTGGCCCTACTCATATAGAAGGAGCTACAAAAGATGATTTCTACCAATATTATTGCACCTACTAGGAATCTGTTTAGGGTTGCAAAATTGGTAGTTGTAAGAAAGAAAAATTGCAATATTAGGCTTTGCGTAGACTTTCCAAGCCTGAATCATCTCTCAAGAACAATTACTCTCTCCCAAACATGGACAAATAATTATATGGAGTCACAGTTGTTCAAACACTTTCAAATTTGATGGTTTCTTAGGATACAATAAGTGTTTGTTAAGAAAAAAGATCAGCAAAATAGTGCCTTCACTACACTAAGGGGAACACTTGAATATCTCAAGATGTCCTTTGGGTCACTCAATGCAGAATCCACCTTTCATAGAGCCAGGGACTTCACAATTAGAGATATCACTGGAAAGATCATCGAAATATATTAAGATGATCCCACTGTATTTTTAAAAGACAAAAGTTTCCATGTGTGTCACTTGTGGTAGGTTTCTGGAAGGTGCAGGGAAAATGGGATATATTTGAATCCAAAGTTGATTTTCAGTGTAGAATGCGGAAAATTATTGGAGCATGCTATTTTTAAGGATGTGTTGATGCCTCTAAAATCATTGCACCAACATTGGGAATAACCACCCGGTCTGACCCTTAATGTAGTTCCTTTTCCGTTTGGGATGGTGGCTCTGACTGGATAATATGGGACCAGTTTCCCAATAAAATGTGTTTTGATGAATGGATGTTTAATATATATGACAAGATGATAGATGGTTTGAGTTGTAAACTTATGAAAATATACAAATAAATCTATATATATAACCCGGGTGATACAATATCAATGTGATTTATGATGATTCCTGGTAATCAAATGTTAATAAAGATCAATCACTTGACTATAGAAAGTTAAGCATGAGCGATGATCGCTTTGAACAAAGTGATATAAAACATATTGCATATCATAATAACATCAATTGTCAGCATATGTTCTTTAAAAATATCAATTCCAAATTACTCAAAAGTGATATAATGCAGAATTGTATGAAAAATTCACATATAACAACAATATCGAATCAAAAGACTGTTTAATTGCATAACATGAAACAGGGAGACATTTGATAAAAGTACCATATGTATTTGAATCCTCTTATGAAAATAACAGGCTGGTTCACTCTTCTTATTTATGAAAACTCCAAAGATATAGAAATGCAAGTCTTCTTGAAATCCCCTTTATAACAAGTTTGAACTTTGATCCTTATCTTCTACAAAAATAAATTCAGAAGTGCAACAATGTTATCTTCTTAAATCTAATTTAATACAATTTCAGGACCCTTTCTCAAATGACATGAAAGGGTTTTTATAGTAAAAATAAAAACAATTTGTTCGTAAAAAGTGCTTAAAGTGGTTGGAACAGCCTTTCCCAAAAGATGGGATTTCATGTTAAAAATAGAATTGTGATAGCTCTTGAAAACATGCATTGCATCTATCATTCCTCCCGCGGCTTCAAGTTACAAATCTCGAGCATATTTTGGATCTCTGGTGGATGACTCATCATGGCATGCAACTAACCTGTTTATACCGCATCCGAGAGTTCTAGCATCATGTGATCTGCTGAATCAGCAAGAAATTTGATTGTCATTTGTTGGCTATGCGGTTTGACAAAATCGAACCAATATGTATCCCAATTGAGGATTTCTAGTTTTCTGAGTTGCTCCTCTCTGGTATTCAAATCTTGCTTCCATTGTTTTTCCAATACTTTTTCTTTTGGAAAGTTTTCTGTGGAACACTCAAAAATTAAATTGGTGTTGTGTAAGTTATCATTTATCAGCTCAATGATATTATTCCTCACTGCCCTGGCCCTTGAAGTTTCTCTTTCTTCTTTGATCAACTGTGTCTCCCATTTTGAAAGTAGTATCTCTTTATGAGATTCTTCAATTACTGGCAATTTAGTAGCCCTTCCCTTTTATGTGCTATACCAAGAGATATAACCTATGATTTTGTCATCTGCATCCTCGAATTCCAACCTGGAATTGACCACTTGATCTATCAGTGTGTTGGTTTTGATACATAGTGGATGAATGAGAGATATCTTTTGGCAGAGTTGGGTTAGCTGTTGAGATAGGAAATTATTTATTTTTAAGGCTTCCTTTATAAACTCTTCAACTTTGGGATTGTCTTTGAATTGCTCTATTGAGAGTTGTAGTTTCTTTATTTGCTCGTCCTTAGATTTAATCTCTTCATGATGTGCCAGTTTTAACTATTCAAACTCCTGAGATAATCGTTGTTGTCTTTCAATAGCCTGCTAATCAATCCTTTGTTTTTCTACCCTTACCTGTTCTTCAAGTTGTTTAATATTTTGATCTTGTTCCTTGATCACTTGATTAACTTTGGTTGCTTTATCTATCGTGGCAGTTGTGTACGCCCTGCAAATTGAGATAATTTGGTCAGGTCCTCAGAGGGATTAACTTCTGAGTCTCTCCAGATGAAATTCATGGATTCTCCTTGAGGCACTGCTGCTGATGCTTGGTCTATCTTTCTCTTTTTCCGTTGCCTTTTGACTACAGCTCTGCGTTTAGGGCTATAAAACACATGCAACGGTGGAATTTCTTCTATGCTCAATGTAATCTCTGATGAAGGATAATCAGGGATTACCTCAATTTCTTTTGGAGCTGAGTCCTTGCTGGATGGTGTTTCAATCACGGGATCATGAATTATGGACTGTTGTCTTAAAGGGGATCCCGTTGCGATAACATTTTGGGCATCACTTTGACCTTTAATCTGTTGATCAAACTGTTCCCATTCTTTGATCAATATCGGATCAATGTGAACATTTGTGTCTGTCTGTTTGCTTGCCTTCTTGCTTGTCTCTACCACACCAGAATTTTTCTCTATATCCTGCTCCATGCTTTTCTCTGTTTGCTGGATGACCGGTGCAATATTCAATAGGTCCAGTGGTACTATCTGAAGCCTTTGTGTCCTGTATTGGATGAATTGGTCCATTTTTGCATATCCCAGCTTGATTTTTGCCATATGGTTCACTTGTGTGAATGTCTCTGCTGATGTAAACAAGTCATGGAATTCATCTTTCTCATGGACCAATTGTTTAACCGTTCCCTGAGTAGTAAAATTAAAAGCAATTTTATTCGGGTCATACTGTCTTTTGGAAATAATAGCTAGGTTCAAACCCTTTATTTTCTCGGCTTCAATTTGGGCGTTCTTATAATCATGCAATGAATAGATGTCGCAGTGAACTAGAAAGGCAGGCCATAACCGTTTCTTGGCATCTTTGAGATTTTTTGTAAGCCCCTTTTCAACCGTTTGACAAGCTATTTCCCTAGCCAATAATTTATCTGAGACATATAGAGGAAGGACATGTGGGTCGATAATGCTACCAAAAACCCTAATGTATGTGAACAACTCTTCTCCAAACCAACTGCCAATTGAAGTTAAATCGATACTAGCTTCCTCGGACAGCTGAGGGGCTAGTCTATTAAAAATGGCCTGATGAATGGGTAGGATGAAACCATGACAAATTTTATAGAAATGCTTATTATATTGTTTCTTCCACAGACATTTATGGTAAATATGGATAGGGGTTGGGTCTTGAACAGTCCATTTCCATCCCATGATGAGAAAATAGGAATTGAAACAAATGGTATCGACTATATAGGCACTCATATAGAATGGGGGAACAACTTGGGTGGTCACAAACCTATTTTTCCTATAATCAAGTATTTGGACGACCATTTTGTCTGATAGGATAGTAGCCCAATCCATCACAAAAGAATTCAATGTTGCTTCTATTAATGGAACCATTTCAATGGAAAACTTAGCAGAATTAGGGCTTCCAAATAGTCTATGCATCATTGCGGCAACATAACAATATGGAGACACTAGAGAGTCCACATAATACATACCGAATGACTCATGCTTGTGTTTGTTAGGGAAGTGCCTCTATTGTTTGATGGGGTCCGACTCTATTTCATTTTCCTTCGAAAAAGCTTCAAGGAATGATTTATTGTAGTACTTTTGAGGCTCTGGAAAATGATACATTTTCTTCAAGTATTCAGGCTTGAAGGATCCAAACATTATTTGGTCAGTTGTGAAGAGTGTCCTATCCATTATATTGATGCCATCAACTACCCATTTTACCATGTCATTATATGGAAAAAGCTTTGGACGGGACACTATTCGATGAAGAAAAGAGTCGGCTAAATCACCAAGTGTGTTCTCTGACTCTGTAGGTCCATCAGTTGTAGCATGTCCCTCAGTTACCATCGGCTCTTCCTTTTCCAACATATCATATATGCCTTCCCATGCAATTTTCCCACAATCTTGACATGTGGTATCCGAGATCAATAAAAAAATTTCTTGTCCTTCTGCCACTACAGGGGGGGGCTTTTGTCTTTTGAGCTTTCTTTGACATTTTGGCTAGCTGCATACTTCCAAATTCAAGCTATAAAAATGAAACAAAGGAAAGTAATAGGCTAAAAAATTTCATAGCAGCTAAATGCTTGTAAAGATAGTATTGAAAGAAGTACAGACAAAAATAGGAACAGGAGCATTTGATGCAAGAGATTTCGTATTATAACTTAATATTAACACGAAGGATGAAATCTTCAAAGGACAACGGTCATAACTATTTTTTAATGCTTTGACATAACCTGGTGACGCGAAACTTTAATGCTCAATAAATAGATCACATCGCAGATTTCCAAAGGTCTTATTAGAATGTGTGCCATGAAATTTCTAGTTTTGCGATGAGTGATTTCAATATATTATTTTAATATGTAAAAACGATCGTACATCGCAAGTCGGGAGTTATAGGTGTCATGTTCCAAGAGTATTTTGAATTTCCACAATTGCGATAAGTAATGACCTGGCATATAGAGTTGATTAATTCCTCATTTAACTTGCCCAAATGGTGTTTTCCCTTTATTATTATTAAACCACTTTATTATATTTTCTCATCGCATCGCGCATCCCTGAGGTAAGTATTACTTGTTTCCGTTGGGATCACGATATGCGATCAATGTATATCGCATCGCAAGTTTTTGTGGCTAGCTTCCTTTTGTTTTGGGGGTATGCGAAATGCGAGAATTATATTGCATCACAAAGTTTCAAAGGACCGCTAAAACATATCATTTGGAATTGGCAATATGCGAAGTGTAAGAATTATATCACATCACAAAGTTTCAAAGAAACATTAAACCTATCTTTTGGAATCTATGATAGGCGATATGCGATCACATTATCGCATCACATGTTTGTCAGTGGTTTGCATAAGAAGCTCTACGATTAAGACTTTCGCATCACAACATAATTATTTGGATTAAATGTCCCTTAACCTTAAGCAATTGCGATTTGCGATGTGTGTTGTTTTAAAAGGGTTTTTTGAAACACTTTTATTTAAAAAACAAGAAACAAAGAAATTTATTTCTATGTAAAGGTTTTATTGCTTTTTTACAAACTAAAGGAACCATATTTCCTATTTAGCATCTTAGAATAAGATTAAGACAAATTTGAAATGGGGGGGGTTGTTGTATAGCACAACAGGATGGCATTGAAGTTGATCCATCCAAAGTTATTGCAATCAAGAAGGTTTCTCTTCCTAGACATAGAAAGGTGGTGCAATATTTCACCAGGAAGATAAATATTATAAGAGGATTTATCCCAAATTTTGTAGAAATAGTCAAGTCCATATCAAAACTACTAAATAAAGATTGCAATTTTAGATGGGATGGTGAAAGGGGGTAGGCATTAAAACAAATTAAAGAGGTCATCATGTCTACCCTAGTTCTTGTGAGTCCATATATATTTTTTGTCTTTAGAGTGTAACAACCCTGGTGAAATTTCCATGTAATAAAAGTTAATAAAGGAAAAATAATAACCATGGATGATGGAACACTTATTCGAAGTTGAATGTTGGGTAAGAAATCCTACTATGGGTATTCATTGGTTTATTATTGCTAAGGAAATTGTCAAAGGCAATGGAAAAGGCTTTGGGAAGGCAAAACGGAAATTTTGGCACATTTATTTATGAAAAATAATGGAAATTAGGAGAAAAGAAAGGTGAAATGTCAAAAGTTGCATGTGAGGAGGAAAATAAAGGAAAATAATGGAAAATGGAGAAAATAGAGGCCTAATTGATAAAAAAGCTTCTAAGGATGAGTTGGTAACTTTTTGTCAATTCAGTTTTGGAGCTCTCTCATTATTCTCTCTCTCTTTCTTACTCTTGGTCACTTAGAGTTTTCCTAGAGCAGTTTGGCATTGGATCAAGAAAGGAAAAGAAGGTAAGAGGAAGGAAGGAGCAAGCAAGGAAGAGTAGGATCAAGCAGCTACATCATTATTCTTTACAAGTATCGATTTTCATGTGTGTTTTCCTTGCTATATTTGGCATGCATGGTATTGCATGTGGTTTTTTTGCTATTATGGCATGGGTTTTTCCAGGTGTGACAGTGTTTTTAGCCTAGTCTTTCCATTTCTAGATAACCATGGTGTGATGGGGTTCTCATGTTTTGGTTGAGCTAGATTGTCGGATGGATTCAAAACTGAGTGAGGTGGATATCCGAATGATATAACACATGGCATAGTAACCCTTGAACTAGACAGTGTGTTTCAGTAAAGCCAGATTTTGTTTTGCCTCAGTGGACCTAGGAATCCTCGACTGATGAATGGCGGGATATACGGTAAAGCCTAGAGGTGGGTGCTCTCCATCAAGCCTAGTAATTCCAGGATGGGATATGCAGTAAAGCTTAGAGAGTGGGTATCGGTTTAGGGCCTAGTGATTCAGTGTGGATTGCGGTAAAGCCTAAGAAAGTAGGAGACATGAAATTTCCTCACAGTGTAAGCGGAGAAATTCGGTGGCATCCATGCTTGTTTGGCATAGTGATTTGGTGGAGATTATGGTAAAGCATGTTATTAAACATTTATTGTGTTGGCCTAGTGATTCGGGATGGATTACTTTTGAAAGACTATTTTCTATTGATGAGGGTGACGTGGTTTAGCCTTGGGATGCCCTGGTTGGTTCTTTTGGTTTGAGTCCCACATTTATGCTTGGAATATGGCATGGGGGTGAATGGCTAAAAAGAGATTTGGCTCAACCATTCTATGGTTTGGTGGAAAGTTGTAGTACCATCCTAGGTTAGATTTTGCATTCATTAATAAGAGGTTCTCTTATTGATATCTCATGTAAAAATGTATTGGTTTATATGTGGATTTTATGGCTGATGTATCTTTGATATTTCTGTTGTTATTATACTAGTTATAAGCATGTCATATGACAATGATGATGTATGACTTTCCACATGTTTTGATTTGCAAATGAATGAAGAAAGCATCTATGACCTAATAGATGATAATGTAGCTAATGATATAAGGGAGCAATTCTTCTTAGCGATTCTCAGATAAGTATGAGACCCCTATGCTTAAATATGTTGTTTACACCTATAGATTACATATTTGTGATATGTTTGAAAAAATGTCTACCATGGCTAGTTGGGGTCTAGTCAATCCCTTGTTCAAGTAATTTCATTTGTATCATCATTACCTTGTTATCTTTTTGTTCTGAAGGTTTCATTTAATTCTGGGCAATGACTTGGACTCTGGGCCTAAAAAAGTGGCTCAAATATTGGGGATGTTGGCACAACGCTGAGAAAATTAGTCCTTGGATGTTGGAATTCCATGCCGTGGGAGCATCCAGAGCCCTCTAGATGTTGGCATGCCCATAGCATGAGAGATTTTGGGAGTTAATTGGTCTAAAAACTCAGTGGGACCCAGCGGTTGGTTTCCAGAAAGGTTGGGATGGTTCCTGGGAGTCCTCATGTTGGTGTGGAAGATTTGTATGTTTTGTTTCCGTCAATTCCACTTCCTTAAGGGCAGATAGGAGGTTGAATCCCATCATAGTAGCCTCATAGTAGGCTGACATAGTATGCCTCATAGTAGGTTGAAATCATAGGCTAACATAGTAGCCTCATAGTAGGCTGACATAATATGCCTCATAGTAGGATGACATAGAAGCCTCATAGTTGGCTGCCATAGTATGCCTTGCATGACACATTAAGAAGCTTGAATGAAGAGATAAGGAGTTGTAAGGTGGACAATGAAAAATCATGTAGCCACAAGACAAACAAGTAGAGGTTAACATAATACTCTTTCAGGTTTTGTCAGAATTGCAGCGATAAGGGCCACTTTGTATCAGCCATAGATAGGAGGACATAACTAATGGGGCATATGGCAGTAGGTGTCATGGTGGTGACAGGTCAGATAGAGATGACATGGTTAGAGATGGCAGGTTGTTGGGAACTTCAGATAGGAGAGGTGATGGACACAAGTATTTTTCTAGTTTTGGTTCTGATAGGCTTCATGATCGTCATCGTTATCATCCTTAGAGGAGGAGTGATAGCCAATATTTTCCAGATAAATTTAAGAAAGGAAAGCCACCTCCTTTTAATGGATATGTGAAGAAGCCATAAGATGCAGAGGCTTAGATACTTGGGATGAAGAAGTTCTTTGAATTGCATAATTGCACAAATAACATGAAGGGCAAAGTAGTTATCTTCAACTTGAGAGGTAAAGAATACATCTAGTGGGAAGATGTGAAGCCGTTCAGAGACATCAATACATATGACTTGACTTGGCATGAGTTCAAGAGGATTTTCAGGAAGAAGTACTTATCAGAAAGGTACTACGACAATAAGGCCAAAGAATTCTATGAGCTAAAGATGGGATCAATGATAGATGAGGAGTATACGGCTAAGTTCCAGGAGCTATTGAGGTATGTACTATATCTTAAATATGAGAAGGCTAAGGTTCAACAATTTGTGAGTGGTTTTCCATTAGAATTTAGATATTGGATTGAGTGTGATGAGCCTCGGTCACTTGAGGAGGATATTGGAAAATTGAAGCATTGCTATGAATAGCCAAAGCATAAGAATGAATCTCAGCAAGAATGGAAAGGGAAGGATAAGGATAAAGGTAAGGGTAAATGGCATCCGAAAAGGGAAACGCCTTAGAATGCAGAATAGAAATAAAATGTGGCACCACAAAAGAAGTTCAATGCATATAGACATGGACATGGGTCACAACAACAACATAGAGGTGATGGTATTGAATGATTGGAGCGTTGGACATGTGGTAAGGAGCACCTTAGGAGAGATTGTCCACAAAATCAGCGTGGTAGGCCTAAGATATATAGTGCACATGAGGCATATATTGTTGGGGATGTTGGTCAAAGCATTCCTTGTATCTATGCAGCACTCGATAATAGACATGCAGGCCATCAGGCATCTATCACTGAGATGGACGGTAAGCTTTGTGATCAAATTGTTTCTATTTTGATTTACCATGGATCTAATTATAGTTATGTTAGTCCTGACTTAGTGGTTAAGTGTGGTTTAAATAAAGAAGTGCATGCAAAGTCTTGGTTAGTGGAGTTGGTTATACGTACAAAGAAGTGAGTTCCCCATTGGGTAAGAAGTTGTGCATTTGATTTGAATGGTATGCCTATCATAACACATTTCAATGTATGATTTTGTGCATTCATAGGACCATAATGGATTCTTATGACAAAGCCATTGAGTGTGTGAATGGAAATGGGGAACCAAGAGTCTTACAGGGAAAGAAGAAAGAAACATCAGTTAGGATGGTGACAACTATGCAGGAAAAACGTAGTCGCATTAAATGGTTTGTATTATTTTCCATACATATCACTAGTGAAAATGGTAAGGAAATTGAGGATGCAGATCGTTTGAGCGGGTACCCAATTCTATAGTAGTTTCAGGATGTGTTTCCCAAAGATATTTCAGAGTTTCCATCTCACAGGGAAGTATACTTTTCTATTGAGTTGGTGCCAGGGGCATCTCCAACATCAAAAGCACCTTACAGGATGAGCACACCTAAGTTGGTAGACTTGAAGTTGCAGTTGAAGGAAATGTTGGACAAGGAAAACATTAGACCAAGTGTATCACCTTGGGGTGCACCGATATTGTTTGTAAAGAAGAAGGATGGTACTCTCAAATTATGCATTGACTACAGGCAGTTGAATAAAGTGACCATCAAGAATAGGTACCAGTTACCGAGGATTGATGACTTGTTCGATCAATTAAAGGGAGCAACAATGTTCTTGAAGATTGATCTGAGATCGAGATATCATCAGGTACACATCAAATAGGAGGACATTTACAAGACAACGCTATGAACCAGGTATGGGAATTATAAGTTTGTTGTAGTTCCATTCAGTTTGGTTAATCTTTCAGCTACATTTATGTTCTTGATGAATAGTGTGTTGTGTCTATATTTGGATAATTTTGTTATTGTGTTCATTGATGACATATTGGTATATTCTAAAAAATGAGGAAGATAATGCCGAGAATTTGGCAGCAGCGTTGAGGTTGTTGAGAGAGCATTAGTTATATGCTAAGCTTGGTAAGTGCATTATATTTTAGGCGAAGGTACAATACTTGGGGCATGTTGTCCCCAAGGAGGGAATAACAATAGATCCATAAAACATAAGAGTTATCATGGAGTAGGTAGCTCCTAAGAATGTGGATGAGGTGAGATATTTCATGGGGTTTGTAGGATATTATAGGAGGTTCATCAGGAAATTATCACAGATATCTTCCTATTACATCATTGTAGAGGAAAGGTAAGAAGTTTGAATTGATAGAGGAGTGTGAGGCTAGTTTTGAGCGGCTTAAGCAATTGTTGACACATATACCAGTGTTAAATATTGCAGTCCATACAAAGAGTTTGTAGTATGCAAAAATGCTTGCAAAAGAGGACTCGGTGGAGTCCTTATGAAGGAAGGAAAGGTGGTGTGTTATGAGTTATGGAAACTGAATGAGCATGAGCATAAATACACCACACATGATCTTGCATTGGTAGCGATCATACATGCGTTGAACATGTGGAGGCACTATCTTCTTGGTAGGAGATTTGTATTGATGAGTGATCACAGTACGTTGAGATACTCATTTCACCAGACAAATTTGAATTTCAGACAAGCTATATAGTTGGCCACGATTAGTGAGTTTGACTTCGAGATCAGGGACATCAAAGGAAAGGAGAACATGGTGGAATATGCTCTTAGTATGCGAATACACGTAAGTCTCATAGCAGCTATGAGCTCATATGGGATAGACTTACATGATAGGATCTTACAGGTAGGTCAGAAGGATGTTAGGTATATGGAGATTGTGCATAGGTTGCAGCAGAATACAAATACATGTACAAATAGTGGTACAGGTACAGGTACAGGTGCAGTTGCAAAGGACATGGACTATTGTCTTATAGCAAATGGATTGGTCAAGTTTAGATATAGGATATATATGCTAGACAAAAGTGAGCTCAAGAAGGTGACCTTGAGGGAATTTCATGTGGAATCATATTCAGGTCACCCAAGATATTAGAAGACACTAACAACAATGAATAAATTCTATTATTGGCCGAATCTGAAAAAGGATGTAGCAAAGTTTGTGGCTAGGTGTTTTTATTGTCAGCGGGTGAAGGCAAAGTATAAGCATACAAGTGGACTACTACAGCCAATCACGATTCCAAAATGGAAATGGGAGGTCATTTCCATGGATTTTATCACAGGTTTCTGAGGACAGTGAGACAACACAATTCCATCATGGTTGTTGTGGATAGGTTGACAAAGGTTGCACACTTCATTCCAGTGAAGTCTACATTCTTAGCTAGTAATGTAGCACATGTTTTCATCAGATACGTGGTTATATTGCATGGAGTTGCAAAGAAGATTGTGTCATACAAGGATGTGAAGTTCGCTTCCAAGTTTTGGAAGGATTTATTTGCAGGTTTGGGTAAAGAACTAACCTTCATTACAACTTATCATCCATAGACATATGGATAGACTGAGAGGGTCAACAGGATATTAGAGGACATGTTGAGGATTTACGTGATGCATCAAAAACAAAATTGGAAAGAGTATCTTCCACTAGCAGATTTCTCTTACAACAATGTGTATTAGGAATATTTGAAGATGAGTCAGTTCGAGGCATTGTATGGGTGAAGTTGCAATACTCCCATTAGTTGGAGCGATCCGGTGAACAGGGTGTTGATTGGACCAGACATGTTGACATAAATGGAACAAGAAATGCATGTAATCAAGAAGAATTTGAAAGCAGCAAAGGGCAGGCATAAGAGCTATGTAGGTCGAAACAGGTTGTTCAAGGAGTTCCAGGTTGGGGAATAAGTTTACTTGCACATCAAACCGAAGAAGAGCTCCATGGAAATTGGATCATGTGCCAAGATCACACCCTGTTTTGGTGGACATTTTAAGATTATTGAGAGGATTGAGCCAATAGCCTAGTGACTTGCATTGCCTCTAATAGTGAAATTCCATGATGTTTTCCATGTGTCATTCCTTAAGAAGTATGTTAAAGATGTTGATCATGTGATTGACTGGTCTGTATTGCAGGTGGAACTAGATGGATAATTCCAGTCGGAGCCTCAATGTATGTTGCAGAGAAAGGTGCTCATGATTTGGAACCGAGAAATCGTGCAAGTTAAAGTGAAGTGGAAGCACTTTAGGCCCAGTGAAGTGACATGGGAGATGGTGAATCAGATAAGGGCTATGTATCCTTCGTTGTTTGCTGGTTGAGGCAAAGAAATTTTGGTATGATGTTTTGATGTGATGTTTTGATATATGTATATATGTATATGGATGTAAATACCGCCATGAGCTAATTTATAAATCTCCAATAAGTGGTATGGGTGTCATGTCATTGTGATGTTATGATTCTTATGTGGTTGTTTAGTCAATTTAGTGTTGTCTAAATTGCTATCATAAATTGTCAACCCGGGGCTCGTAAGCTGATGAAGTGAAGTGTACAATATATACTTAAGTAGCCTTTCCTAGTTCTTTTTGTCGTTTTTAGTTTATGTCTAAATTATCTTCCTAATATGATGTGATGAATTTACAAACAAGTGAGTGAATGTGTGTGTATGTGATGATTTCTAAATGCTTCTTGAATTTTAAAGAGAAAACTTGAATAATGACTTGAAATGAAACTAAAGCATCAAATGAAAGCAAAGCATTAAACAAAAGACTAATGGCGCTAGTCCAATACCTTTACTGCTGTTAGAAATGGAAATGATATTTACATTAACTCTACTGAAAGAAAAAACACTACTCTAGTAATCCAAAAATTAAATGACAAATCACACTACTTATTCTTCCTTAACCTTCTGCCTTTAGCTGAATTGATCATGTGAAAAAGAAGAGTTAGGAGTGAATTAGCAATATGAGTCTAAAAACTAAATAAATCAAGCTGCAGTTAGATAATATTTTGGTCCCATAAAAGTTATTGCATTATGATAAACAGAACCATTAAGAGATTAGCATCTTGATAAAACTTTGATAAAGTAAACTAAATAAAGAAACTAGCTAATCAAGTAACTAATGAAAATCACAGCAAAAAGTCAGCAGTTGAGATAAGACACTTCAGATGCCACTAGTGTTAAAAAGAAGTAAAAGCACACTGTCCCGGGCTCCTAATCAAAGCTGTAAAAACACACTGATCAGTCATGAAGATTAAAGAAATACAAAACAGCATAATTCAAAACTGTACATTAATATATATGAGCAAGTAAAGAAAAAGAAATGCAGGAAAGGAAATTCAAAGGCTACTGTACAATGGTTGTAGCAGACAGGGGCCCTCCATCCACTTCAACCAATTAAAAGATCAGCTACACGGATAGGAACAGAACTGTCTTCTTTGAATTAAAATCAACTCATAATAAACACAGTGGGAAGCATAAAACGCTTTATAAAAAGGTCTTCAAAACAGAGTTTATAACAGCAAAGTATAAAACCAAATCAGACTAACTATTCAGCTTATGGAAACGCTTTATTTATAGCGAGAACATCAACTGTCCTGTGCGTAAATGAAGCTAACTAACAGCTAGGAAAAGGACACGTCCAGCAGCAGCGAGCACGAATCTAGGGAACGGTCATCGTGGTCTAATAAATCTGGTGTTGGATTCTGGTCCCCTGCAATCTTCGTGGCTAAAGGAGAAGCCAGCTGTAACTTACGTGCTCCAACCGAACACGCAGAGCCGTGCCACCGTTTGCAACCTTGCTATTTGACCCAAGCTACCTCCGCGTTGACCAGGGGTGTCGTCGGCCAGTTTGGCTGAGCTGATAGCACACGTACCATGTACACAGTCATACAAACTTTCCCATGTGGCTCTTTTCTCTAGAAGACACCTGGATCATATCAAATAAGAAAATAGCTGCGGAATCTGGGATCAGCTGCGGAATCAGTGACCGGCTGCGGAAAACCTGTAATAGCTGTGGAATTGCAGCATTTGAACCAAAAATCTAAACCAACAGCAACCATTAGCACAGTTAGCAAATCATGTTAAAAGGTCCTATAATGCAATGAATTGAACAAGTTGATGAAGGAAATGATGACAAAAGAAGGAGATAAGTAGGAAAAGGTTGTTGGGAGGATGGGTAAATGAGTGCAGGTTTGAGGCTCAACAGTGGTCATGTCAGTTTTCTTTTAGCAGGGTGATCATTGTAAACACTGCATCGAGCTATGTCATAAAGCTCCATGAGCAGTATGATTATTTTTTGTTGGTTTTTCTGAGGTATAGGTGTGGTTGAACACTGAGGACAGTGTCCCTCAAGGGGGAGGGTTCTGTAATAGCCATGGTGAAAATTCCAGGTAATAGAAGTTAATAAAGGAAAAATAATAACCATGGTTGATGGGACACTTATTCCAAGTTGAATGTTGGGCAAGACATCCTAGTGTGGGTGTTAATTGGTTTGTTATGGCTAAAGAAATTGGCAAAGGAAATTGATTAGGCTTTGGAAAGGAAAAATGGATTTTTTGGCACATTTATTTATGAAAATAATGGAAATTAGGAGAAAAGGAAGGTGTAAGGTCACAAGTTGCATGTAAGGTGGAAAATGAAGTAAAATAATGGAAAATGAAGAAAATAGAGGCCTAAGTGATAAAAAGGCTTATGAGGATCAATTGGTAACTTTTTGTCAGTTCATTTTTGGAGCTCTCTCATTATTCTCTCTCTCTCTCTCACTCTTGGACATAGAATTTTCTTGGAGAACTTTGGCATTGGATCAAGAAAAGAAAAGAAGGCAAGAGGAAGGAAGGAGCAAGCAAGGAAGAGTAGGATCTAGAAACTACACCAATATTCTTTGAAGGTGTCAATTTGCATGTGTGTTTCCCTTGCTAGATTTGGCATGCATGGTATTGCATGTTGTTCTTTTGTTGTTATGGCATGTGTTTTTCTAGGTGTGACAGTGTTTTCAGTCTAGCCTTGCCATTTCCGGATAGCCATGGTGTGATGGGGTTTTCATGTTTTGGTTGAGATGGATTGCCAAATGGATTCAAATCTGAGTGAGGTAGATCTCTAAATGATAAAATGCATGGCCTAGTAACCCCTGAACCAGATTGTGGGTTGCGGTAAAGATAGATTTTTTGTTGCCTCGGTGGGCCTAGGAATTATCGACCAGTGAATGACGGGATATACGGTAAGTCTTAGAGGTGGGTGCTCCCCATCAGGCCTAGTAATATCAGAATGGGATATGTGGTAAATCCTAGAGAGTGAGTCTCGGTTTATGGCCTAGTGATCTAGTGTGGATTGCAGTAAAGCCTAAAAAACTAGGAGATAGTAAAATTCCTCACAGTGTAGGTGGAGAAATCTAGTGGCATCCATGCTTGTTTGGCCTAATGATCTGGTGGAGATCATGGTAAAGCCTGTTATTACACATTTATTGTGTTGGCCTAGTTATCCGGGATGGATTACGATAAATCTTGGTTTTTATTGATGAGGGTGAGGTCGTTTAGCCTCGGGATACCCTGGTTGGTTCTTTTAGTCTGAGTCCCACATTCAGGCTTGGATACGGCACTAGGATGAATGGCTGAAGAGAGATTTGGCTCAACCATTCTATGGTCGGGTGGAACGTGGTAGTCCCTTTCTAGGTTGGATTTTGCATTCATTAATAAGAGGTTCTCTTCTTGATATCTCATGTAAAAATGTACTAGTTTATATGTGGATTTTATGGTGGATGTATCCTTGATATTTCTGTTGTTATTATGATGGTTATATGCATGCATTATTACAGTGATGATGTATGGCCTTCCTCATGTTTTAATATGTAAATGAATGAAAAATGAATCTATGACCTAATAGATGATAATGCAGCTAATGATATATAAGGGAACAATGTTTCTTAGTTATTCTCAGATAAATATGAGACCCCTATGCTTAAATATGTTGTTTACACCTGTAGATTACATATTTGTGATATGTTTGACAAAATTCTTGTCATGGCTAGTAGGGGTCCAGTCAATCCCTTGTTATCCTTTTGTTCTGAAGGTGTCATTTAATTTTGGGCAGTAACCTAGGCTATAGGCCTAAAAATGTGGCTCAAATCCCGGGGATGTTGGCACAACACTGAGAAAAATAGTCCCTGGACACTGACATGCCATGTTATGGGAGTGTCCAGAGCCCTCTAGATGATGGCATGCCCATAACATGGGAGAGTACGAGCGTTAATTGGTCTAAAAACTCAATGGGACCCAGGGGTTGGTTGCCAGAAATGTTGGGATGGTTCCTGGGAGTCCTCATGCTAGTGTGGAAGGTTTAAATGTTATGTTTCCGTCGATTCCACTTCTTTAGTGTCACATAGGAGTTTGAATCCATCATAGTATCCACTCATCACATGTTTACCCTGGTTGGTCGGTCACTTGGGTAGATGTGGGAGGAGGGTGTTACATAGAGGAATCGATAATTAAGCTGGTCTCATACTCACGTGACATAATGTCGACTCTAATCACTACCACTATAACCTCTAGGTGTCTATATATTCCCCTTCCATAGGCATAGGTGAATCGAGAGGATTTGAACCTCGAACTTCCTTACACATAAAACTTCATTTTCACGACCATCCCCAATTGAGCTCCCCCCAGGGGTTAGTTCTAGTGAGTCCATATTATTCAAAATAGTTTTTTATATTCTCTTTTGCCTCTAAAGATACAATCATTGGAGTGATTTTCGAGGAAAATAGATATAACATTGAACAACCCATTACTTTTACAAGCAAGAATCTCATGGATTCAAAGCTAAAGTATACAACTATGGAGAAACAAGCATATGTATTGGTCAAATCCTCAAAGAATTTTAGAATACATGTTGGATACTCTAAGATTGTATCTTCCTCTTTTGATAGTAAAGTATGTCTTGGCTTAAGAGGATTGTCTACATCCAAGGAAATCGTTGTTCAAATATTTAAGAATGTGACTTGGAAATAAGACCAACAAAGAGAGTAAATGGACCTAAACTAGTGATAATGTGGGCTACAGGGAACAAAAATGTTTGGGCCTAAATAATGTTGATACAATATTTGTTGTTCTTGAAAGTTTGAAAAAGTGGATTAATATTTTGAGGTAATCTACTTTCTAAGGAATCTTTCATGTTTAGATCACTCTAGAAGAGCTCTAAATTTAGAGGAGAGCTCTAAATTTAATGGTTATGAGAAATTACCAGTAAATTTTGGAGTTAGAAATAGGTGATAAGGGGAAATGTCAAATTATCAAATACCCTAGATATAAAATTTGAGTGGAAGTTGTGTTGTATGTTTTGGGAATGACCAAAAAATTAACTTCTATTGCAACCTTGGAAGATAAGGGTTACATTGCGACCTTTGAGGATGGAAAGGTGTACATTTTGCTTAAAAATTCCAAGAAAATGAAAGTGATAGGAGTTATAAAGAGTAATTTCCCATTAATATTAGTAATTTATACCTTTTATATATCTTCTTTGCAAGGATTTTCAGTGATAACTACAACAATATATTGTAGCCATTTAATCACTAATATTTTCCATTTCCATCTACATGAAGTTCAATCGATTGTAGGAAAATGACTCAATAATAGTTGGTAGCTACAACATCGTATCTCTTCGTCTACTGTATTATTCATGTGTTGTGATGATAAAAAATGAGTTATACTACTCGACCTACAAAACCCTTTTACATTGGCGTGGTACCACTAAAATATATATATATATAATTAGCATTTACATAAAATAATGCACCTTTGTTCTCGAAAAGTTTGAAAATGTGGATTAGTATTTTGATGTCATTTAGGTTTTAAAGAATATTTAATGTTTAAATCACTCCACGAGAACTCTAAATTTAATGGCCTTGAGAAGTTATTGGTAATGTCTAGAATTAGAGATAGGTGATAGTGGGGTATGTTGAATTATCGAACACTTAGATATAAAATGCGAGGGGGTGGGGTTTGGACATGAGTAGTTATGGTTCATTTTGTCAATTTGGTTAGATTTGGTCAAAGGAAATCCCAAGTTAAGGTTTAAGGAGGGATTGTTAAGTAAAATTTCACTAGATGAAAGAGTCAAAGTTTCTCAATAGAAAATAATGAATCTTTTGAAATATTTGAGAATACTTCATTGTAATATGTTAAAGATGTGAGCAGTGAAGGTTCGTTGACTTGGCTAAGTTTAGCCAAGAAACGTTAATTGAATATTATGATAGTTAGTGTTTCTATAGATTGAAGTTTTCCATGATAAACATCATGTTTATGTGTTTTTGTTGCTAGTTAATTTTCTCTTGGTAAATTTATCTCTGAAGAAAAGACACGAATAAGTTATGTGTTAGTCTTAGTGGAATAAGTAGATGGAGATTGCATGAACCTATGAACACAAGGGGAACAAAAGAAGGGTCTTGAAATAACAAAATACGGGGAAATTTTGCTAGGGCGTGTACCCTTATAACGCCAAGAAATGTTTAACAGTCATAATCGTAAGCACATATATTGTTAAATTCAAATTATAATGATAAAAAAATTAATATGATAAAATTCACATAATTTATAATGGTAAAATTCAAATTTCGTTTTACCCGTTTTCTGGTTTTGAAATGCATTTGCGGGTTGCTATATATGACTCTACGCAAACAATTGGGAGCGAATTTTCTGAGTGGAGGTGATTGCAATCTCTTTGGCTCGTGGCTTGGAGGGGAGCAAGATCCCTTTCTTTGGTCGCTACACTGTCTGTAGTTCGTCGATAGTCACAGTGTCCCCTTTCAATGGGATTCGAGACTATAGAACCCATGACCAGGGGCAAGTGGGTCGAAGTAGGGTGTCCGAACGCGTGAATCGTCTCACACCCGTCGTTGGATATTGGATATCTAAGCCACGAAGGATGGAGCTCTATTATTGATAATAAGTGCCTGCCCTGAGAATTTCTTTTTGAAACAAGAAAAATGGCCATGGGAGGGTGGATCTGCAGAGAGTTATAGGAATTTCTATTTGAAACAAGAAAAACGACCATGGTTAAACTATACATTGTGCATCGTATTAAGATCGTTTCCAGTATCCGTTGAACTCCAATGGCGCATCATCTGACATACGCTCCTCATCACGAATACTCTACTTCCTCCTCTTAGGCCTCTTGTTCTGTGTCAACTTCTCAATTCCGCTATGGTACAGTCATTAGCATTCTCGATTACAATTATTGTGGATTTTTTACTGTTTATTTTAGTACCGAATCCATTTTATTTTTCAATTTAGTTTGAATCATAGGTACATGATGTGTAGTTTCTCATTTTTGCTGGAGTCACGATCGCTAGATTTAAGCACATGCCATGAAACACATGGGGAGCGTTCACCTTCTACACCGCCATTAATGGGGAGCCAACAATCTCCTCCCCCAACACGAGCCCAGTGTGTTTCGAACTCGAAACCTCTCGCTCTGATACCACTTGTTAGACCACGATTGCCGTTACACCAAAACCCGCAGGTATTAGTAAACAGACACATCACTACATTTAATCACATGCCACGAAACACATGGGAGCGTTGACCTTCTACACCGCCATTAACGAGGAGCCAACAATTTTTTACTGTTTATTTTACTATATAAATGAATGGATATGCAGGGATGAAGAGGTGATTTTGAATAAGGTCATAAATGTGTATTAAAAGACTTTCATTATGGTCCCTCTACGATTTATTTCTAAATCATCACAGGTCTGATGTGAAAAAGATCTTCGCCAACCCTCTCTACAACTGCCTTGTTTCATGTGGATTTGGATTTTTTTTTCTGCACAAATTGGAAATGGAACAGGAATTCAAGATTACTCCCCAAATAGAGCTTACCATTCAACTAGCCCATCTCAATATTGTTATTCTTTCTCCCACATATGTAGGATTTGAGTGGTGTCTATACGAGCTCGCCTTCATGGTGAGATTGGTGATGCATAGGCAGAGGAGGAAATGCACAAATTAGCACATACACACAAACACTATGAGTTTTTTCTCTTATATTGATCACATAAACTTGATATGATTACAATGAATCTAACATGGGGTATTTATAATTTTTAACTCACGACTGAACTGTTGCTAACTTCAACATGCAAACACACTCTATATTTGATTTTACCAAACATACAATTGAAATCCAACTCACTCACACTTGACTTAGTTAACTCTAACTCTAAATTTAGACTACTATGCATGCAAGAGTAATTACAATTTCCAACACTCACCCTTAATTGTGACGGTATGACTAAACATAACTCAAACATGACTCAACTATGTATGCCATGCTTACAATAGAAATTGATTCAATCATCACTCAAACATTATGTTGGTTTAAGTCTCAACTAGGCTTATAATGACTCAATATATTTTTACAATTTTGCATTTTCTTTTTGTTTCTTCCAGATTCTATATCCTCGAAATTGCTTCATTCTCTATTGCACATTCTTGTTGTAGGCTCCATTTTTGTTTTATTGCTGTTGTTGCAATTTTTCTTTGACTTTTCTTATATTTGTTCTGAATTTGTCTTCGACAACTTCCTCTTCAATAATTATTTCACTCATGGACATCTGCCACAACTCTTCATCTTCAAATTATGTTATTTTCTCTTCTTCTTACACATCATATTTCTAATCTTCTTTCTTCCATATATCTTGATAGCAAAATTTGATTTCTTCTTGGCTTTATTGTTGCAAAATTGTTTTAATGATTTCATCTTTGTCTTCAGAAATTTTCATCTCTTTGTCTTCGCTTTCATCATCAGACATCACTGTTTTTTCCTATACTCTGCACACTCAAGATCAATTTCATAAGGCATTTCACCCGTAAAATACATTTTAATTTTTTAAATGACCGTTTATGGTGAAGTGTGTTGAAATGTGAAGAACATATTTTTGACAGGTTAATTTTTTTGAAAAACGTTATTAATCCCTTATCTAGCACCATTCCTTTAGCCGAAGTTTCTTTCTCTCGGAAAGGATATACTATAGTTTCAGAATAGTAATGTTGATCAAATACAGAGTGGTCTTGTTGAGCAAACCAACATTAACTTTGAATCTTTGCCAGGATGATTTTCGGGATCTTTGCATGGTCTCCTTGTGTTTCCTCCCTTTCGTCTTTAGATTCCAACAGTAGCAAACCCAACGATTGTGGGCTTGATTTCTCTGTGTAATCGAGTTCATGAATCAATCTAAGTGTTGTTGTGTGATCGTAGAATTCTTCAATTCTTTGATCATCCGAGACTGTAAAACCACTGAAATTAAAGGGGAGTGTTGAAATATTAATTTCAACTGCCGTGCAGGGACAGCGACCGCAGCGTAGTTTTTTTAAAACCGCCAGTACCATTCCCCACACCGCTTATGCTGATCGCTGGTATTTCACCGAAGGGCAGCGATCACATCCATCAAGCGACACGTGTCTGAGCTGACTTTCCAAAACCGCCATTCCCCCGAAACGTAAAGATCGGCGAGAAAGGGCCTCCCGATATTGCCAGCAGCTGTCCGATTGTTGAGGGAAAGATCAACGGTTTGTAATTCATGAGAGTGAGGGTGCATGTTTTTTTTTTCGAGAACCTCCGTATGGCTGACAATGGCCGTATGACTGAATACGGATGCAGGGCTGATTGAAAGCATTGGATGGACGAAGAAGCAAAGTCCACGTGAAACAATAAATGAAATTTACTGCGATTGGTATGTAGGTCAAGAATTTAATTCACAGGAGTAATTTTGTTTTAGGGCACAAGTCAAACAAAAGTTATGATATATGTTTTTTTTTGTTATTCATTTTTGAAATGTAAGTGAAACTCGCCGCAACGAATGAAAGAGGAATTTTTTACAGCAGATTGTAGTGTAATGAAATGAAGGGCGTAGCACTGTGAACGTAATGAGTAATGTAGCGCAGGAGAGCGTGAATGAAAAGAGGGCAAAATGCAGCAGAGCGTGAATGTCCAGTTTTTGTTATGAATGAAATGTAAGAGTGGTGCAGTAGCGCGATAGCAAGAAGGAGAAGCACAGCAGTGCAAATGTAATGTTCTGTTTTTTGTTGAAAGGTTAATGTAATACGCAGCAGCGTAAATGTAAAATCAGAGTTTGTAAGTTTTGGTTGTTCATTTTTGAAATGAAAAAGGAATGCGCAGCAGTGCGAGGGTATTTTTCTTGTTGTTGAAATGCAATCTCCAGCAGCGTGAAAGAATGTAAGATAAGTAAAAAGGGGTTTTTACACAGCAGTGTAAATCTTTTCAAGAAGAGAATGAATGTAAGAAATTTTTACACATAGCAGTGTAAAATTTCAAAGATGAGACAGAGTATTTTGTTTTTGTAAAATGCACAGCACTGCAGACACAGCAGTGTTTCAGCAGTGTTAATTTTGAAGACAGAGATAGAGTATTTTTGTTTTTGAAATACACAATAGTATTCTTACTTTCAGGGAGACAGTGAAGTTTTTTTTTAACTGTATCTGAAGCAGTCTTGGAGAATCCCTCTAGCAGAGGAAGGAATTTGTAATAGCAGTTGTTTTATTAATGAATACAATGTTTTTATGAGTGTGTGAAACTCTGTTCTTCATCTCCAGCAAATATTTTTTTTGCTTCCTTGTGCTAAAAATAGAGTATTATTTCCTAGGTTAAAACAGAGCATTGTTCTATGTTCAGTCTTTTGTTTGAAATTACCAGAAATTTCCAACATGGTATCAGAGCTTGTTCAAGCTCTTTGAAGGTGTCAAAGAAGCTGAAGAAAGGATTTCTTGCTGCAGCAGCTTCTCCAGCAAAGTGAAGACTCAGTCAAGAAAGAATCGAAGGTATTTCTCAAGTTTTTTTTGTGTTGTTGTTGAAGACATTCAGTGATTTTTAAATACACAGTCAAGTAATTTGAAGCATAGTTAAGAGTGCAAGAATGGTTGGAGCCAGTACCTTCATTCAAAGCTTAACAACTTGAAGGTTGACATTTAGAACACAAATAGCGAGGTCAAGGAAGAAAGCCTCCAATCCTCCTAAGGATGTGTCTCCCTCTACTACCAAAATAGAAGACAATCAATTTGATGAGGCTCCAAGGCTCAGTGGGACCTTTAATATATGGGAAGCAAAAATGAGGACTTTCTTACAGTCTTAAGGGATTGAACTTTGGAAATCAGTGATTGATGATAGCAGGATGGATAGAGAATCCAAGGAGTACGATGCAAAAGCAGCAAAGACAATCTTGAATGGGCTACCTGATTCTATAAAGAAGAATCTAGGAAAATATTCATCAGCAAAGGATATATGGGACAGACTTCATGACCTTCACTCAAAAGGAGCACTGACCATGACCATCAATCAAGAAGGAGATCCTGAACCCATCATAGAAGATGAAGAGAATGAAAAGGACTTTGTGGAAGAACTCCTCGCTCAACTTATGACTGTCATGGAAGAGATTAACAATTTGAAAAAGGAAAATGAGGCACTTAAGAAGATAGCTCCAGTTGGTAACCAAGATCAAACAAGGAAGAAAGTTGACTTCATCAAGCTTCAAGTACAAGAAATGGATGAAGATCTTGCCAAGCTTAAGAAGGAATTTCATCAAAGCAAAAGGAAGCATCATGAAGAAGTCACATCCATGACAAATCAATTGAATAAAACAAAGAAGCAGGAAAATACCTTGTCAAGTCAACTTGAACAGAGACACAAGAGAGTGAACAAACTTGAAGAAGAGATTGGTCAGTACAAGGTAGAGGTCTCCTCCCTTAAGTCTCAATTACAAGAAGCCAGGAAACAGGCACAAGGAGCTGAGAAGAAAATGGAGAGCAATCAAGCAAAGAATGAAGAAATCTTCAAAATGAAGTCAGATATCATCTCCCTTAAAATAGTAGCAGCTGAAGCTACTCGTAGCAAGGAAGAAACTGAGGAACAACTTGCAAAGAAGAATAATGAGTGTGAAAGATTGGAAGAAGAGATTGTCCTCCTCAGAAAAAAGGTTGAAGGGATGAACAAAATCTTGAAGAGCTTTCAAGCTTTGGATGACATGCTCAACTATCACAGATGTCCATCTGATAAATCAGGACTCAGGTATGTAGGTGAACCCTCAAACAAGAATGAAAATGTTTTAAGCAAAAGAGATGTGAAGAAGCCAAAAAGAAATGGTGATGCTCCCAGTTCCAGCAAAGGCAAGGAGAAAAATCAAGGCTACAATAGAAGAAATCCTATTCCAAGAAGAAATCTTGCTCCAAGTAGAAAACCATCTCCAAAAAGAAATGTAGATGATGTCAAAGAGGCAAGAGGCAATGGCTATCATCAAAGGATCTCAAGGCAGAAAGGCTTCAGAAGTACATCAAGGAAACCTCCATCTCCCAGGTACCAAAGTTCATTTTTTGGTTATTGTTATTCTTGTTCAAACTTTGGTCATATGGCAAAAGACTGTAAAGCATCTCATAGAGATAAATGTTATAGTCTCTGACAACCTCCAAGAAACAATTTTACAGGAAGAAATCATGAAATCTTATTCATGAACAATGTAGAATGCTTCAAGTGTCATAACATTGGTCATATGGCACGTGATTGTAACTTAACATGGGCTCTTACACAAACTAGAACCATGCAAAAGAAGAAAGTTACACAATTATGGAGAAGGAAGGAAATATAGTCCGAAAGTCCCTTGAGCTCTCCCACCAATCTAAGTTTTTTTTTAGAAGACTCTGCCAAAAGGAGATGGTGCATACAGTTAGGGGGAGCCTTTAATTCTTGATCATTATCGCTTAAGCTATTAGTGAACGGGTCCTTATGAAATCCTTGTTGAACTATATTAATAGTCATTCTTTGATGAAGATCATGTTTTAGGAGCTATTTCATGGGCTTCCAAAAAACAGCCTATTGTAGCATTATCTACAGCAGAAGCAGAATATGTGGCAGCTACAGCAGCAGCATGTCAAGCGATTTGGATGAGAAGGATGTTAAGGAGCTTATGCCAAGAGCAAGCAAAAGGAACTGTAATTTTAACCCAGCAGTTGAAATTAAAGGGGAGTGTTGAAATATTAATTTCAACTGCCGTGCAAGGACAGCGACCGCAGCGTAGTTTTTTGAAAACTGCCAGTACCATTCCCCGCACCGCTTATGCTGATCGCTGGTATTTCACCGGAGGGCAGCGATCACATCCATCAGGCGACACGTGTCTGAGCTAACTTTCCAAAACCAACATTCCCCCAGAACGTAAAGATCGGCGAGAAAGGGCCTCCCGATATTGCCAACAACTGTCCGATTGTTGAGGGCAAGATCAATGGTTGGTAATTCATGAGAGTGAGGGCGCATGTTTTTTTTTGGAGAACCTCCGTATGGCTGACAATGGCCATATGACTGAATACGGATGCAGGGCTGATTGAAAGCGTTGGATGGACGAAGAAGCAAAGTCCACATGAAACAATAAACGAAATTTGATGTAGTTGATATGTAGGTGAAGAATTTAATTCACGGGAGTAATTTTGTTTTAGGGCACAAGTCAAACAAAAGTTATGATATATGTTTTTTTTTTTTATTCATTTTTGAAATGTAAGTGAAACTCGCCGCAGTGAATGAAAGAGGATTTTTTTACAGCAAATTGTAGTGTAATGAAATGAAGGGCGCAACACTGTGAATGTAATGAGTAATGTAGTGCAGGAGAGCGCGAATGAAAAAGAGGGCAAAATGCAGCAGAGCGTGAATGTCTAGTTTTTGTTATGAATGAAATGTAAGAGTGGTGCAGCAGCGTGATAGCAAGAAGGAGAAGCACAGCAGTTCGAATGTAATGTTCTGTTTTTTGTTGAAAGGGTAATGTAATACGCAGCAGCGTAAATGTAAAAGCAGAGTTTGTAAGTTTTGGTTGTTCATTTTTGAAATGAAAAAGGAATGCGTAGCAGCGTGAGGGTATTTTTCTTGTTGTTGAAATGCAATCTCCAACAACGTGAAAGAATGTAAGATAAGTAAAAAGGGGTTTTTACACAACAGTGTAAATATTTTCAAGAAGAGAACAAATGTAAGAAATTTTTACACATAGCAGTGTAAAATTTCAAAGATGAGACAGAGTATTTGGTTTTTGTAAAATGCACAGCAGTGTAGACATAGCAGTGTTTCAGCAGTGTTAATTTTGAAGACAGAGACAAAGTATTGTTGTTTTAGAAATACAACAACAGTGTTCTTACTTTCAGGGAGAGTGTGAAGTTTTTTTTTTAACTGCATTTGAAGCAGTCTTGGAGAATCCCTCTGGCAGAGGAAGGAATTTGTAATAGCAGTTGTTTTATTAATGAATACAATGTTTTTATGAGTGTGTGAAACTCTGTTCTTCATCTCCAGCAAATATTTTTTTTGCTTCCCTGTGCTAAAAATAGAGTATTATTTCCTGGGTTAAAACAGAGCATTGTTCTATGTTCAGTCTTTTGTTTGAAATTACCAGAAATTTCCAACAGAGTGGTCTTGTTGAGCAAACCAACATTAATTTGGAATCTTTGCCAGGATGATTTTCAGGATCTTTGCATGGTCTCCTTGTGTTTCCTCCCTTTCGTCTTTAGATTCAACAGTAGAAAACCCAACGATTGTGGGCTTGATTTCTCTGTGTAATCGAGTTCATGAATCAATCTAATTGTTGTTGTGTGATCATAGAATTCTTCAATTCTTTGATCATCCGAGACTGTAAAACCGTTGACACGTTGCATGATGGTTTGATTAGAAGAAACATCTTCAAACTCATTGGCCTCTGAAGCTAATGTGCCTAGTCCCTTGCAGAAACCTTGCAACACAAAATCTGTTAAAAAATCGGAAGGAGGCAAAATCAAAGTACAGGCTATAGACGATAGCTCATTCAAATCTGGAAAAATTTGGGCTAAAAGAGATGCATCTACTCCAAGATAATAAGAATATGGAGATCTCTCCAATGCTAACGATGACATAGAGATGGTAGAGATTCTACTTTAAAAAATTAAGGACATTTTGCCCGGTAAAATGCCCTATGATTGGGCAAAATGCCAAATTCCAACCTTGTGGCCACTGTGTCAAGGAAAATAGCAGCGCATGAGAGAAGACAATGAAGTGGTGGTTGTATGCAAGTTGGGTTTCGAACTTTCCATGAAACCAGGTGTGTTATAGGAATAGCCCTGAAACCAAATGCTAATACAATAGAGGCATTTTGTATGATTCTGAAGGTTCTGCATGCAGGGGTGGGTTCTTTGTATCAAGAAGTAAAACAATCGACCCAAATTAATATCATTATTGTTGACATTGCTTGTTCCATGAATTCCTTGGGTTTCTTTTAATATTCTATTGGCTCCACTGGTTATGGATGCATTCACTTATCATTTACCTATCCATTATCATTGTTTCCCTTAATTATTGGTTTGGAAAATTCCAATCTATGGAATGTTTGGATTATATATTTGAATTACTACAAATGTAATTCTTATATTTTTAATGTTTAACAAAAGGGAACTGCCCACAATGATTTGTACCATTTTTTAACAGCTTTTTGTTTTTTGCATATTGTGGGAAAGTGGGCAGTGAAGCTCTTTATAACTGTGGTAGACTCTACTGCTTGAGCACCTCACTAATTATGGGATACCCATTGTTTTAAATACAACTGTAGTAGACTCTATTGCTTGATCACTTCAATAATCAACTTACTTTGCAATCATTGGATATATGCCTTCACTTTTTTTTTCCGAGGACAAACTTTGTTGGAGTTCTCAATTTGTGATGGCCTCAATATTCAGTACTCATTCTTTTATAAGTATATAGATATATCAATTTTTTATAATTCTATACTGGTAAAATAATTAGTTATAGTTGTTGTACCATATTTTTTAGCTTGCACTTTATTGGTAAATAGAGAGTGAAACACACTACAATTGTTGCATACTTTGTTCCTTAATCATCTCTCTAATCATGGATACTAATTTCCTTAAATATAATTATAGGATAACTTTGTTTCAAAAATTCTATTTTGCAAGTCTTGCTTATACTTCTCCACATTTACTTTTGCAATAGTAAACCTTATTTCAGTTTTCAAGTAGGCCACTTTAGCATTGGTGAACCTTGTTTAAGTTCTCAATTTATGGTAGGCCACAACATTCACAGACCCATGCTTCTATATATATATAGAGAAAGATATTGATTTTTGATAATTCAATATTGTTAAAAGAATTAGTCGTTATAGTTGATGAATAATTTAGGGCTCATTCATCCATCTTCTTTTCTATTTGAGAACATTGTAATAGATTTATTGTTAGTAAATAAATTATGAGTTGAATATAAACAAAAATGATTTACTCGGGCCAACCCCACTACATTAGTCATCCACCATACCTCACACCCCACTACATTACTCATCCACCATCCCTCACACCCTGGTCTTGGCTACTCGAGCTATCGAGTTGTTAATATTGGCAACATTGGTTGCCACCTTGAGACCAAAACTGTGCACTTTCGCTTCTTGTCATTGTGGCACATTGATCTCTTTCTTTGGTGTTGAAGAAATCAATTGTATATATGATAATAATGTAGATATCTTACCTTGGAATTTTTTTTGACAAAACCATCTAGGAATTGCTTTGTTTGGCTCTTTTTATGCTTTGGCAATTATTACAAATACAAGCTATAAACTTGTAGATAAATTTTGTACATATTTTTACTCCTAGGCTTTGCATTTTTAGCTTTTCTCTATTTGATTATGTGCCACAAGTATTGTAAGATTTAGATTTTTCATGGGTAAAACTATTTAGGCCCCTTTTGACCTTGATTGATTTGTTGATGTGACTTGAGGTGCATGTTATATATGAATGTTCTGGCATGCCCGAGTAAGGACAATAAGTTATGGAGATTTTATTGCGTCCGTTCATGAAATTTCAAACTAAGATTCATGATTCAATAAGCCTTTTGTGTGTTATGGTCATTTTGTTTCTTTTCTTATAATAAATATGTGAAATTTTTAAAAATAATTGTAATATTTAAGGGTAATATTTTAATCAAATCTTCATTGGTAAGAAATTAATTTATTATTAAAACATCACAAAATTTTAAACATAAGGTTCTTTGATGGGCAACTTAAAAATGCAAAACCTCAAAAAAAAAAAAAGATAAAAGAAGAATCCAAATTCCAACCCTGGCCAGGCCACTCCAAACAATGAATATACCAGTAAGGCTGCTGCCCTATTCCTCTCTTTACGGCGGCAGTTAAAACTGAAAAATTGATGGCTCGACTCCTGGTTATGGCAGTGATTGCGGTGCTTCTTTCCACGACACCTTCTCCAAGCAACTTTGCAGGCTATTTGACTCTTATTACTCATACCGTGTGGCTCTACAGACTCTAGCTCCTTATATCGTCGGGCTCTGGCCACTCCAAACAATGAATATACCAGTAAGGCTGCTGCCCTATTCCTCTCTTTACGGCGGCAGTTAAAACTGAAAAATTGATGGCTCGACTCCTGGTTATGGCAGTGATTGCGGTGCTTCTTTCCACGACACCTTCCCCAAGCAACTTTGCAGGCTATTTGACTCTTATTACTCATACCGTGTGGCTCTACAAGACTCTAGCTCCTTATATCGTCGGGCTCTGACATCAATCTGTAGGATAGGTAGAGGAGGATAAGCAAAAGTTGACCTACACACAAATAATATGAATAATATGAATTGTCGTTGTTTTTATTGATCACACAAATATGATTTGATTACAATGAACCCAACATGGAATATTTATATTTAATACACGACTCGACTCAAATCAAAGATGCTAACTTCAACATGTAAATACACTCTATATATATTTGACTTTACCAAATATAAAATTGAACCAGATCTAGCTTACACTTGACTCAGTTGCCTCAGACTCTAAATTTAAATTACTCTGCACAATTTCCAGCAATTAGGGATTACAATTCTTCCCATTTTATTTAATGTCTGGCATTCTGATTTATAAATCCCAGACGATGGAGTGTATGCTAAAGATTTGTTTGAGCACCCAAAAAAAGGTTGATGGGACTCTAGGAGAGAGTTCAGGTTTGGAGAAACACACACTTGTTCAGTTATTTCTGGCTAGTTATCTTACTCTTTCGATTGAATATTCAGGAACGAGATTTTGGCTAAAATTGTGGCAAGAGTGAAGCGAATTTTTGCAAAGCGTGCTGAAAAGTGTTGTCAAAGAAGATATTCCAAAATGATATTGGAGGGTAGGAAAATATCGGTCATCTTTAATTAGATTGAGAATTCCTGAAATAATTAGGGAGGGCCATCATTTGATGACTACATCGCCCATGTCCATTGCATCTCAGAATAATATTTCAGGAATCCATAATGGACTTAAGCTCAAGGAAGAAGGGGAAATGCCCAGAACGACTTTTGACAGATGAGCAAATTTCTTAATTAAAAAAAAAAAACCATGTAGAGAAGGGGAATTAAGAAGTGCTCACATCGTTTGGAAGGGGAGCAATTAAGAAAGCAAATAAGAAAAGTAAAGGAGAAAATAAAATCGAAGCAATTAGGAGCGCACCTAATAACAAAGCAAAACTTAATAGCGCAACAATCTCTCTTGCAAATGCAATTAGAACACTGTATTGGTTTGGCGAAAATAGCGCCGTAATAGTTTGAGGCGTCTATTTCAGTTTCACATATCTCTGTTTTGTATCAGTTTACAATTTGCTGTCTCGAAATTATTCACCTCCAGTCCTATTCTGCGTTTTCGAGTTTTTATTAAATGCTTTTTTGAAGCTAATTATTTTTTCCAGAATAACTATTATAGTTTTTCTTCTGAAAAAAAAATATTGGAGCGGCAATTAGAATGCTAGAAATTGAGATTAAGAACAATAGAGAAGAAATCAAAAGAGGCTCGAAAGGCTGTTGAAAAGTTGCAACATGAACAAGTGAACCAGTTGCAGCAATGAAAGTATTTTCCTGCAATTCTATTCTCGATTTTGAAGTTTTGATATATGTGTGTATTATGTTTAATATAGAACAATAATCTTCGAAGTTTTGAAATATCTATATATTAACTTACTTTTGTATAGGTAGACTGTAGAAATGAGTAACTATGCTATTCTCGTTGTTGGGTATTCTTGGGTGAGTGTTAGAAGTATGTTTGGTAAAGTAAGATGAATTGGGATTTGAGTCTCAAATTTTCTTGCACATAATATTAATATTTAATTTATGAACAAAAATTCTATTAAATGAGAGAATAGCTCAGTGTTAAAGGACGTAAAATTTAATAATTAAGCCTTAAAGGAAGTAAGTAAATTAAGAGGAAAGGAAATATTAACGTGTAATTATTTTGATGAAAAAGAATAGAAATATTGCTTCAAAGGACGACCATTACATAAAAATCACTTTCTTAATTTCAAGGATTCTGAATTTCAGATTCTCTTACACAAAAGCCTGGGTGGAATTCTACCTGCAACTCCCTTTATGGCGAAATGAGTTTTGAGATAAGAGAGCTAGCCGGAGCACGCTGTGAAGGGGCCGCCATTGTAGCCAACCAGGTGAGTTTTCGTCCTAAGCATCCAATCGCGGGCAGCCATGAGGCTTCTAGCTGGTCCCGCGTTTTTCAAGTAAGCTTCCCTACCAACCTTTGTTTGTTTTCGGGGATCTTGACGTGCTTTCTTGCTAGCCTTCATGCACTGCATGTTTCTTGTCTTGCTGCCACGTTTAACTCTATAGCCTCAAGAACATTCTCTTTATAACCTGGTCTTCTCTTCAGTATTTAGTTTTCTTTAGCGTCGCTCCCCGTGACAGGGCGCAGGGCTCCTCCTTGCGCCTCACGTGCCCTCTCCCTGTGTCATTTCTGGACCAAGCTCTTTTCTCTGTTGATGGTTGGCTCTCCTTCGGCGTCACGGGCTTTCTCTCCGGCTTAGGTGAGTTTTTGTTTTTCTCCTCATGTTTAATAGTTTTTAAGGTTATGCTTTCAGCGTCTTGCAATTCTGGGATGTTTTGGAACTGTCATAAGATTCATAAGTTTCGATTTCTTTTATCTTGTTTTAGCTTCATTATAATCAGGTGACAAGACTTTAGTTTTTTCCGGATAATGGTCTTCCATGACCACTCGGTTTCGTCTACAAGGGGCAGTCCCATTTCAGACTGGTTCTTCATTATCTCTAAGATCTTTAGATTTCTGAACTGTTTGTTCATTATCTTTGTGGTTCTCCTCCTTGCCTATGTGGTCAGGAGACTCTGGATAGGATAATTGTTGTTCATTGCTGGAAAACGCTTTCTGAACTGTTCATGGTCGTTGAATCCCTGTATCTATTTCCTCTGGAATCATGTGTATCTCTCTCCTTAGGATTTTAAAGTCTCGTTTTTTTATCTATAGTCCATGCTCGGATATCAGATTCAAAATCGGTCAATGGTGGTGTATATTCCGAGTATATTGTTGCTGCTTTTATTGCCGCCCCCAGCCTTTGGCATAGTATGTGTTATTTGGGCTTGGCTTACATCTCTCTATCCCCTAGTTTTCTCGTCTGCATCTACAGCGTTTTTTCGGTATCTTTCCCGGAATCACAGGTTTGAATTTCCCTGGCGATAACGATCATTAATTCATTTTGGGAATCCCACAGGCTTGATAGCGTCAGCCTTTGTTTCTAAGTCTTTCTGCCGGCAGCTCACATTATGTGATAGGTTTTTTCGGGCTACTCTAACTGTTCCCGAGGGTCCTTGTTATCCTTTTGTCCTCGTAAATATTAGTAGTTTTTTCTGAACCTTCTCTGGTCGTATCTATGTCTCTGTTGACATATCTTTTTTAGCATCCTTTTCTGTACCAGCCCTCTCTCTTCTGTCAGGTACGACCTTCCATCCAGGTATTTTGTGATTGTCTCATTTCTTCTTCGGGATTTGCTCTCTCTCGTTCACCATATTTTGGCCTTCTGGGGCCATCGGTTGTCATCTTCCTCTATCATGTCGGATGGAGATGACTCCTCCGCCACTCTGGCCCTCATAAATGCCACCATTGAAGCAGAACGGGCCCACGGTGCCTCCTACAGCTGGCGTGCCACCGTGGAGGACATGGTTCTATCTGGTAATGCCACTCAGTCTCCCTTAGAGGATGGGGTCCGCTCCCAACTGTCGCCTGGCGAGCCAAATAGCATCAAAGGAGACCTTCCAGCTGATGATAAGCCTTATAACACCCACTGCCATCCCATTAAAACGGGTCCTCCTCCGAAGGCGGTCACTGTTAATAGTGCCTTCCTTGCGGAGAGAATAGACAGCTTACAAAAGTTAGCTCTAGTCGGGAAATGGCATTTCCCGCACATGAAGGAATCGGATATGAGGAATTGGCTGACGGAAAAATGGTCCCCTATAATAGGCTACACCCCTATTATCTCGCGTCTTATGAAGGACTGGTATTCTTTTCACTTCCTCAAAGTGACGGATTTGGAGATTATTCTCAGCAAACCATGGGTAGCTGGCAGAAGCTTCCTATCTTTGTCTAAGTGGTACATGGGTTTCGATCCTTTAAAGAACACGCCTACAAATTGTATGATTTGGGTCAAGTTGCCGAACCTGCCCTTGGAACTTTGGTCTTCTGAGACACTCTCAGAAATAGGGAACTCGATCGGGAAGTTTATTTATGTTGATCCATGGTGAAGGGGTGAACGGGATAAGAGGGTAGCGTGGATTCTCATTGAGAAACCATTCAAAGGTGCATACCCAGAACACATCGATATCATTTGGGACGGTATGCAGATTACGCAGAGAATAGACTTCTGGGGCATCCCTTTTCGATGCTCACGATGCCACAGGACAGGACATCTCATCAAGGACTGCAAGTTTCGCATTAGCAGAAGGCATAAGAAGTCTCCTTTCTTAAAGGAATGGACTCGGGGGTCTGAATCTCTCTCTGCGGACCATGGTATCCAGGATTGCTTCCCCGACTATCAAGTCGAGGATCCCTCCAAGGCAAATGCTACCCCCCGTGTTTCTCCCTTTCTCCCATCCGAGGCGGTTCCCGTCTCTCCCATTCCTGAACCTTTTGTGGAGAATTTTGTCCCCTCCCCTCCTGCCATGAATCAAAGGGATTTCACGATTGGCTCACACACTATTCATATCTCCTCCTCTCCTTCTTCCCCTGCTCGCCCTCCGCACCATCTTCCGATTGGGACCAAAAAAGGAAAAGAACCGGCTGATGCGCCCACCCCTTTTAACTCTCCATCTGACTCGCCTACCAATAACCTCGAGAGTGACATCGACCTTTTCATTCAAAGGAACCCATTAGAGTTTGAACTACTCACCATTCACAAGCCATCCCGACCCATTCACCTCTCCATCAGTCCTAATTCTGCCAAGAACATCACTGTAAGGAAGAAAAAAAAGGGTGACAGCAGACACTTCAGAGGCAGATTGATTGCTACTGATTTTGGTATTACTAATCTATCCTTAGTGGAAGTTCCTATTCTGGACTCCAAATCCCCACAGCCTCTTAGAGCAATCATGGCTGGCGAATCTTCTCGATGACCTTTCTTATCTCGATGAATATCCGGGGTTTGGGCGCCCCCCAAAAATTCCTGGCGCTTAAAAAATTCTTCTTTCAGGCTCGTCCAAAAATTGTTTTCATTCAAGAAACCATGCGTTCCAGCAGGGTGTCAATAGCTTTCTTCAGGAAAATGTTCCCGACGTGGTTCATGGTTGCTACCGGGGCAAATGGTTTATCTGGCGGTCTAGCTGTCCTTTGGGATCCCGCATGGATTAAAGCTAAAGAGTTCAAATGTTGTGCCGGGATCATGATTTCGGCGCTAGTCAGAGGACATGCTCACTTGTTAAATCTCCTTAATGTCTATGCTCCATGTAGGAACAGGTCTCCCTTTTGGGACAGGTTGTTTGCATCTGATATTTTAGACATCGACTCTCTGCTGTTAGCTGGGGACCTAAATGTTACTCTTAGTCCTAATGAATGTTGGGGCAAATGCAGGAAGAGAGACCTTCTGTCTGAAAAGATCAGAATGGGGCTTCTCAGCAGGAATCTTGTGGATGTAATACCTGAACATTTGAAGCCAACATGGGAAAATGGCAGAACGGGGCCAGCTTATATCGCCAAAAGGATCGACCGTTTTCTTATAAAAGCAAATGTGATCGAAAAATGGGGCATGTCATTCTCTTCCATTGCAAATGAGTTCACGTCCAACCACAGGCCCATTATACTCGAATGGAGAGCATTTCAAATCAGAAGGGAATACTATTTTAAATTCAACAGGATCTTTCTGGAGGACAAATCCTTCATTGATGTAATAACTAACAAATGGATGGAGATGAAGGGATCTGAATCGGCAATTTTCTTAACCTTTCAAGAAAAAATCCAAAGCCTTAAAAAGACAGCAAAAGAATGGCAAACACAGAAAATTAAACATGATAAAGAAGAGCTCATAAGCATCCAAAAGGAATTGGATGCCATCACATCGTCCTCCTTCCACGATATGTCTTTCGAAAAAAAGAACCTCATCAGGACTCTGGAAAAAAGGAAGCACAACCTCCTCATCAAAGAAGAGGCATTATGGAGGCTCAAAAGTAGAGCGTTGTGGCTTAAGGAAGGGGATCGCAACACCAAATTTTTTCACAACTTTGCAAACGCCAGGAGGAGGAGGAATTCGATTTGGAAGATAGAGGATGGTAACGGCGGCTTTCTTTATACGCAGGAGGAAATCTATAACGAAGCTATACGGGTTTTTCAGGAGCAGTACAAAAGGAATCAAAGTAATGCAATTGATATGTTCTGGGCTACCAAACAAATGCCTGAAATGTTTGATGAGTCCTCATATGAAAACTTCATTAAACCAGTCACAGAAGAAGAGCTCCTTGCCACCATGAAAGCATCTAAAAAGGACAAGAGCCCGGACCTTGATGGCTGTCCCATCGAATTCTTTTTGCATTTCTATGATCTGTTCAAGGAGGACCTGCTGCATATGGTGGAGGCATCACGCATGTCCGAAAATTTACACTCTGCTCTATCTTCCACTCTTATCGCTCTAATTCCTAAAAAGAAAAATTCTGCATCCTTCCAGGATTACAGACCGATCACTCTCTGTAACTCCCTGTTCAAAATTATCACTAAAGTGATTGTGGAAAGGTTGAAGCCGGTGTTTAACCTTTTCATTACCAGAGATCAGCACGCTTTTTTGAAGGATCGGAATATCTGGGATGTCGTGGCACTGACTCAAGAATGTCTCTTCTCTCTCCGGACAAACAATATCAAGGTGGCCATTCTAAAGATTGACCTAAAAAAAGCCTACGACTATGTGGATTGGGGTCTCCTCGGAATCTTGCTTGCGAAAATTGGTTTAAGATCAAAAGGAATAGAATGGATCATGGCGTGCGTTGAAAATATCAATTTCTCGGTCATCATCAACGGTACTCCATCACCTTTCTTCAAAGCAGAGCGGGGTCTCCGACAGGGCTGTCCCCTCTCTCCGTTGCTCTTCATCCTGGTTATGAACACATTAAGCATTCATCTCAACAAAGCAGCTTCTGGGTTCAGTTACAGGCCGATCAAGATTTGCAAGGACTTTTTCTTATCCCACAATCTCTTTGTGGATGATATTCTCATCTTTGTAATGCTCTGCAAGGCTTCCTGGCAGTGTCTTTTTAACATCATTACCAGGTTCCAGTCCGCCTCAGGCATCTGTATAAACAAGGAAAAATCTAAACTTTACCATAACGAGACTGACTCGGAACTGGTTTCATGGATTGCCTCTCTATTTGGCATTGAAGCTGTGTCGATTGATAATGGGATTAAATATCTCGGTTTCACACTTAAGCCAACAGGGAACAAGAAAGGGGACTGGTCATGGCTCTTGGACCGTTTTTATAAAAGAATTTCTGGTTGGGAGACTAGGCTCCTCTCCTTGGCGGGCCGGTTTATATTAGTTCAGGCAGTTTTGTCACAGCTGGCGATTTATTGGGCGCATTTTTTTTTCCTCCCTGCTCCTGTTATCAAAAAAATGAAAACATTTGCAGCAAATTTCCTGTGGGGAGGGAAATCCGACCAATCCAAATTTCACCTGGTTAAGATGAATTCAATCACAAAGTCGAAAAAATCAGGAGGGTGGGGCTTACTGGACATGAGGTCGATTGGAAATGCCCTCCTATGCAAATCTCTCCTCAGGGGTATTTATGGAAATGGACCATGAAGCATGTTTATCAACAGAAAATATCTAAAGGGAAAAAGTATCGAATTCTGGTATAGAAGGAACTCACTGGGGATCAAAAGAGGATCCGCCATCTGGCTCAGTCTCCGTAAAAACCAGTCTTTCATAATGGGGAACTTTCGGTGGAAGATTTTTTCCAGATCAAACATTTTCATTGGTTTTGACTCCATTCAAGATGGGATGACATCCCCTCTGCCACCAGCTCTGGTTTCTTACTTTCACACGAGAGGCATCTTTTCTTGGGACAAACTGATAAAATCCTGGACTAACACAACTCCGGTTTGGAAGGAAGAAGCAGATCTCTTATTGCCCCCACAATTCCAGCCATTAATTATGTTCGTCAAAATTTACAGGGACTGGCTATAAGAAGATTGGGGACAAAAGATGTACTGGCCTGGAATCTGCCATGTGCTCCATCACCTGTTCGTGTAAAGGACTTATATGTTGCTCTTTCCTTAAAGCCAGTACACACAAACCAACAGATTTTCCCATTCTCTCTTTGGAAAGTTGCATGTCCTCTCAAGATGATTCTCTTTTCATGGCTCCTTTTCTGGAACAGGAATCTCTCTTGGGAGGTGGTACAGAAGAAAGGATGGCAGGGACTAGGACGCTGCGCCTTGTGTTTGTCAGCGGAAGAGACAAACTTCCATTTGTTCTTTCAATGTCAAGCTACACAACAAATCTGGTATGAACTCTCCTTCTCCTTGGATTTTCCTTACCTTGGTTTTTCCTCTGTACAGGACGGTTTTTTCTGGTGGTGTGCACAGACAGACACTCGACGCACTTTGTTTATCTTGGTCTGTTGGACCATTTGGAAGTGGAGGAATGAATCCATTTTTAACAGCTCCCGGAGGCCTATATCTTCTATTTTGCTCAGCATCAATGCATTCCTCGACTATCTGGGATAACAGGCTTCCTTTTTCATTATTACGCAATGCTATCTGGAAAATTTTTGATCATCCAGTTTTCATTGTAATGATCTATGAATTTCTCTGCCTTTATGGTACTGTTCTTCAGCTTGTTAAGTTTTGCTATGATCTGATCTTTACTATGTCAGTATTTGGGTTTACGATATTATAAACCGTTATATGTAAATTGATATTTTTCATCAATATAAAAATATGATTTTTCTTCTGAAAAAAAACTCCCTTTATGGCGTCTTTTAATTGATATTTTAGCCTCTAAATCAATTATTTATTATTCTAATAACAGATATTAAACTTCCAATGTTGTTTTCAGATTCTGAATTCACTCCGGGAGACGCCTTTTATCTTCCCCTCACTCTCACAGGTCGATGTTATATTTCTTTCACCATTTGTGGCGTCTCCACCACCTGCAGCTTGATTACCTAAATTTCAGTTATTGTTATATATATTTATCGTTGGCTGGAATAATTTCCTATTCTCATTTGAAATATCCATCGTTACATTATGTCTCTCAATTGAATTATTATTACAGTTGTTAATTCGAGTTTGGAATGGTTATCGAAATGAAATTGGTTGAGTCATCCGCTTACTTTTGTAATTACAAATATCTGTTTTATGTTTGGATATAATTTCGTCTGGTATACATCAATTCAAGATGGATATGAATGTGCATGGTAAGAAATTGTTGGTTTTCTTTAATAGTCCTAGTTAAGTGATTCCTCTGAAACGCCTAAATGCCTCACGGAACACTCGAATACGTAAAATCATAATCATAATTTATTCTAAATCATGTTCATAAAATTTGATATACTCAAGTGCTTTTTGATAGGATTTCAGGAATCAGAGACAAATGCTGAGCAAAGAATCTATTTGACCCATCGTAAAAGAATGCATGTGACAACAAGGACTATCGAAACGAGAATACAATTGCAAGTTCAAATGAATTTCTCATTAAAAATTCCAAATAAAATGTCTTTTTAAGCATGAAGAGTTGGCTAAATTTAGGGAGTCAAGTTAATTCAAATCAAGTCGAGTTAAGTCATAGTCTAATTTAGTGTGTGGTTGCATGTCAAATTATTTTGGGTGAGTCGCTAGTCGAAAAGGTTTAAGTACTTTTCAGCGAGTTCATTATAATCATCAACTTTTGTATGATCAATAGAAGAGCCGCAACTCGTGTGTTTTTTGTGTGAAATTTATGTTTTAGCGCCTCTCCCTTTCCAACAAAATGGTATTAGAGCGAGATTACAAAGAGTTAAGGAGAACGAATTAGTAGCAGTCCTTATGAGACGAGATTTTTTTTCTTTTCTTGGTTAATGCTATAACACACCTTGTAGATTGTACACATAGTGTTATAACACATGCGGGTGTCAACAAGAACTGCGTTACCAGAGGTAAACTTACCACACTTCGGTAGCACGCAGGTTCCTTGAGGTTTCAAAGCGTTGTAGCACTAATGTGGTTCTCCTTATCATTGGAAGCATTATCATGTGGCCTCACTACGTTCATTAGAGGAATTTTGAGGTCTAAAATGAGTCTCCTAAGAAAAATGTACAACCAAAATAAAATTCATAAGGAGGAGTACGATTCAAGATGATGATGTCAACCATAGGGGATGATTCACCATTTTTGAAGTAAAAAATTAAAAATATTAAAAAATAATAAAATAATAAAACTATTTTTTCAACTCGTATTTTCAACTTATTTCCCTAAGGTTTTACTCAAATTTCGAGCAAGAGTACTCATTGGATGAAAAATTTAATTCCTCATCCAAAGAGTATCCATGTTGCATACTTTCAATGGACCCTGCTATATGAAAAATGAGAAATAAATGAACAAATGTGATTGCGATCACATTTTTCATGTATTTCTCAATTTTCGTGTAGTAGAGTCCATTGAAAGTATGCAACATGGGTATTCCTTTGATGAGGAATCAAATTTTGCATCCAACGAATGTTTCCTCTCGAAATTTGAGTAAACCCATAGAGAGATAAGTTGAAAATACGAGTTGAAAATTTTGTTTTTTGTTTTTTCCTCTAAAATTTGATGATGTAATCTAATTTTATTTTATTATTTCCACTATTATTTTATAATTTCCTTAAGAGGTTCATTTTAGACCTCAAAATTCCCCTAATGGCACACCAGGTTAACAAATTCAAATTTCAAAATTCTTAATTAAAGTCTTTTAAGACTTTATATAACATGAAGGTTTATATATGAGGTTTAAAAGTAATTCTTAAAGCTTTTGAGATATCTTTTAAAATGTTTTTTTTTTTTTTTTTTTTTAAGAGGTTTCTCCCATATATTTGAAGTGGGCCCCTAATAAAGTGGCTTTTGAAAGTTTTTTTTATATATAAAAAGTTTATATATATATATATATATATATATATATATATTAAAAGTTCTTTTGAAAGAGAATTTATTGAAAAGGGCTTATAAAGTTCTCTACGAAAAGGGGTTTTATTATTTGAAGAGTATTTTTTGAAGAAAGATGGCTTTCTCAAAGTTCGAGCCCTAGTTTTCACCGTTTATGGGGAAGGATTATGATGTGTGGGCCATTAATATAGCGACCACGTTACATGATCATGATGTTTGGGATCATGTCCAGTTTGGGTTTTCAGAACCTAAAGATGAAAAAGAAGAACAAACCCTCACTAATGAAAAGAGAGAATTATGGAAGAAAGACAAAAAGAAGAATGCACAATCATTGCAAATTTTCTAGCAGGGAGTGGACCGAGCATTGTCCCAAAATATTATGATCATGTACTCAAGAAAGATAACGTGGGAGACCTTGGCGAAAAGCTATAAAAGTATGGCCAAAGTCAATATTGTTAAGTTTTAGAATACTAAGAGAGATTTTGAAAGTCTGCAGATGAGGGAGATAGAGGACATCGATTCTTTCATGAATCAAGTCATGACTATAAAAAATCAGTTAAAAATTTATGGTGAAGAAATTAAATATCAAACAGTGGTTGAGAAGGTCCTCAGATCTTTGTATACCAAATTTTATGTTGTGGTGGAAGCCATAGAAGAATTCAAAGATTTTGAATCATTAACAATTCATGAGTTGATGGGATCACTTCTATCACATGAGGCAAGGATAGAAAGAAATAAGGATTCCACTTTAGAACCCACTTTCAAAAGTTAGGTTTCTATTTCAAAAGAAAGAGGTTGAGGTAGAAGTAGATCAAGAGACATAGGACGAAGTGGAAGACATGGTGGTCAAAGAGATGGCTTAGAAGAGCATGAACATGAAAGTGGAAGCAACAACAGAAGCTTCAAGAATAATCAAAGAGTTGAAAAAAAAGGTGAGATGTTATTATTGCAATAAATTTGGTCACTATGCTCGTGATTGCATGAAGAGGTTAGTTGATCAAGGGAATGAAATAGCTAATGTCACTATAGAGAGTACCAACTCCATGTTCCTAGCTTTCCATACCATGCATGAACCTTCTGATAATGTGTGGCTATTAGATAGTGGTTGTAGTTACCACATGACATGCAACAAGAATTTGGTTGCAAATTTGGATCAATTTGTGAATACAAAGGTAAAGTTGGGGACTGACAAGACTATGGATGTAGATGGAAAATGAGTGGTCAACATTCTGACTAAGGAAGAGAGCTGAAGACAATCTCAGAGGTATAGTATGTCCCTAGTCTCCAATATAATTTGGTAAGCGTTAGTCAACTAACACAGAAAGGAACAAAGTTATCTTTCAAGGACGAGAGTGTGTTATATATGACAAGCCCCCAAGAAAGTAGCTAATAGAAAAGGTGTAGATGATGAGGAACAAATTCTTTCCTCTAGTTATGAGTTATAGTAATCAGGTCAGTTCTTTTAAGGTTTCATGTTATAATGATTATTGGTTATGGAACTTTCATTTCAGACACTTTCACTTTTCTAGTTTAAGATTGTTATAACAGAAATAGATGTCTTGAGGATTACCTCCCATCAAAGAACCTTCTAGCACTTGTGAGTGTTGCATCTTCGGAAAGCAACATCGTGAAATTTTTCCAAAGGGAGTTGCATATAGAGAAAATCAACCTCTTGAGCTAGTGCATATAGACTTGTGTGGACCTATGAGGACACAGTCAATTGGTGGAAGTTGTTACTTCCTCACTTTCATTGATGATTATAGAAGAAAGACTTGGGTTTACTTCTTGAAGTAGAAGTCTAAAAATTTTGCAAATTTCAAATAATTCAAATCCTTAGCAGAGAACCAAATTGATCGACAAATCAAGATATTAGGTCAGATTATGGTGGAGAATATGATTTGAAGGCATTACATGATTACTGCAAAAAACATGGAATCAAAAGACAATTTACAACTAGGTACACACAACAATAGAATGGTGTAGCAGAGAGAAAGAACATAACCATTATGAACATGGCAAGGAGCATGTTTAAAGAAAGAAACTTGTCTAATAAGTATTGGGCAGCAGCAGTTTCATGTGTTGTTTATGTGATAAATAGATCTTCTACAAAGAGTGCGATGAACAAAATACCAGAAGAACCATGGTCAGGTATGTCTCGTAGTGTATCTCATATTAGAGTATTCGGATGGGTAGCTTATGCACATGTGCCTAAAGAGATAAGAGGCAAATTAGATGATAAAAGCAAAAAATGCATATTTACTGGTTATAGTGAGCAATCAAAAGCTTGCAAATTGTATAACCCAGTCACCAAGAAGACCATAATTAGCAGAGATTTTTTGTTCAAAGAACAAGAGTTGTGGAATGGTAGTATAGACAAAAACAATGGATGCACAAGTGCCACTAATGGAAGAAGATGATGTAGCACAAAAGGAGTAGCAAGAATCACAAGTGAAGACACCAAATAGAGACACACCAACCAGGACTCCAAGATTTTATGAGCAGCCTGGATCTTCAAACATATCAACATACCAGAATTCTCCCAGCAATCAATGAGGTGATGAATCAAGCAATCGTAACAGAAATATGAGAAGTCTGAAAGATATTTATGATTATTTGGATGTTAGTTCAAAATTTTTATTATTTTCATTCCAAACTTCTTCGTTTGAAGAAGCTATTAGAGATGAAAATTGGCTGCAAGCCATGGATGAAGGAATTGAAGCTATTGAAAAGAATTACATGGGATTTGGTTGATTTTTCAAAGGATAAAAATCTCATTGGTGTGAAATGGGTGTACAAGACAAATTTGAATGAGAAAGGTGAAATTGACAGATTTAAAGCACAACTTGTAACAAAACGATTCTCGCGGCAACCAAGAATAGAGTTTGGAGAAACGTTTGCTCCGGTAGCCCGATTGGATATTGTAAGAGCAGTTCTAGCTAAAGCAACTCAGAACAAGTGGAAAGTATATCAGATGGATGTGAAATCATCATTCTTGAATGGAATTCTGGAAGAAGAAATCTATGTGCAACAACCTCCAGGATATGAAGTTGAAGGTAAATAAGATAAAGTTTACAGGTTGAAGAAAACGCTCTATGGACTCAAGAAAACGCCGAGAGCTTGGTGTAGCAGAATTGAAAGCTACAAATCAAGAATGGATTTTGCAGAAGCAACATTGAGGCTACCTTGTATACAAAGGTAAATGAGCATGGACATATTTTGATTGTTTTCTTATATGTTGATGTCATGATTTATACTGGTGACTTTGAATTGGATAAATTTAAAGCAACCATGATGAAATAATTTGAGATGATAGATCTTAGTCTCATGAACTATTTTCTTGACATAGAAGTTGAGCAATTTGAAAATGAATTTCTATTTGCCAAAATAAATATGTTAGATATTTGCTGAAAAAATTCAGGATGGAGAATTCCAAACTTGTCCCTACACCAGTTGCAACAGGTACAAAGTTAAGCAAGGATGATGAAGGACCAGATGTCAATCCAACTCAAATCAAAAGATTGGTTGGAAGCCTCATGTATCTCTGATCTAGGTGCATGTTGGTGGCCACCCACCTATCCCACTTGGACCCCCACAACTGTCTCTTTCAATTTTTCAGTTTCTGTAATTGTAGCACAATTTACTATTTTTAGCAGTTTTTTGGGTCATGAACTTCTGGAGCCGTTTTGATGCTCTAAACGACATTTTTTGGGAAATATGAGAGAAACATGGGTCTATGGATTGATGTTTCTCTTCCCAAAGTTATATTTCTCATATAGATCTTTCTAATGAGCTATTGTACGTGTCAAACGAAGATCGGGTGCCAAAGTTACGACCCCAGGAAATTGATGTACCAATTTACCCAAACGGGGCCCACAATTTGGCGTTTCATCTTCTAGGGTTAGGTTTTGGGATGTTAAGGGTTTTCCATTGTTTTTCAACAAAAATATGCCTTCGAGCCTCATTGTAACATAGTTCAAAGGCATGTAGCCACCACATATCTTCTCAGAGATAAGCTACCATCACCTTAGCTGGTTTATTTCCATTTCTGTTTGTAAGCATATTTCAATATTTTACATTAATGAAATGAAGTATTATTTCTGTTGCATCTTTGTGTTTATGGTTATCTCTATAATTTTTTGCGTTCTTGTTTAAATCCGGATCAATGGTATCAGAGTGGTCTGCTTTTTCTCTGTTTTTCTTTGCATGTCTTCAACGAGGTCGGGATATAAGGAGTTAGAGCTTGAACTGGTAAAACCTTTGTAAGACCAGCCTCACAAAACCCGATGGCCTCCCATGGCGGATGAAAAAAAAGAAGAGGGGGCAGGAGATCCTATCAAAATATTGCTCGAAGAAGCCCTCGAGTGACAAAGGAACGCGATGATGGATAATTTTTCCCAAATCCTTTAGTGGCTACCCAGGGCCAACGCATTGGCTTCCCACAACTACTCTGGGAATGCCACACTGTTTAAGGTACAAGTTAATTTTGAAATCCCCATATTCGAGGGTCAAATAGATGCAGATGTCGTAGACAAATGGTTAAATCTGCTAGAGGGTTATTTTTCTGTTCATGATTTTTCCAGTCAGGAAAAGATTATCTTCGCTCGTCAAAGTAGCCCCCCATGTCAAAGACTGGTGGGAAACCTACTGCAAGCAGAAGAATGAAAGTACGGGCTCACCATTTTCAGCCGCACCCACTTGGGATTCATTCCAGGATGTTGTCAAGGAGCAGTACCACGCTGTCAAATGCTATGAGGACAAATACATCAAATGGACCACAGTGCGGCAAGGAAGGGACCAAGATGTGCCAGAGTTCACAAACATTTTTCATACCCTTCGCACACAGTTGGATATCAAGGACTTTGAGCTGCATTTGGTACTCAAATACCGCGGCTGCCTACACAGATACATCCAGGAAGAGATGGAGTTCCTAAACATCTCCTCGCTCGGCACGGCGTATCGATATGCTGTCAAAATCGAGCAAAAGTTCAAACAGAAGAAGCGAGACTTCGAATCTGCAAATCTGAGACCAAAGGACAAAGCCAAGGCGGGGTGACCCAAGACAACCTGTTGACGCCACAAGAAAAGAACAACACCACGAAGTCGAAGAAGGACATAAGAAAGTGGTGTGAGTTCCACAAGAGTCCCACTCATAACACGAGTGTCGAACCAAGCAGTCGCCAGTGGCTGAGTTGAAGGCTTCAGAATCAGATGCATGTTCTGATCCTGAGTCAGAACCCAACAAGGGGAGTGGCAAAGGGAAGTAGATCATTGATGCGGAGCCTAGCGTCACTGTTGCCACTGCCAAGATCCAGAAGAATGAGCCTAAAGATCTAGAGGAGGGGAACGTCTTTTCCACTCACAGATGTGGGTGAAGTGTTCGTCGCTGCAATTCATTATCGACAATGGCAACCAAAAGAACCTCATTTCAGCAGAGGTCATGAAGTGGTTGGGCCTACCGACTACACCACACCCACAACCATACAGTATCGAGTGGCTTCATGAAGGATGAGATCTCAAAGCTCGCCAGCAGTGCCGCCTTCCCTACAGCATCAAGCCCTTCACAGATGAGGTATTTTGTGATGTTACACCTCTGGATGTTTGTGTTGTATTATTAGGCCAGCCATACTTGTGGATGCGACATGTTGTGTATGAGTCAAAGCCTCGCTTTGTCATTATTTCTTTGAACAATTCATTATACAGGATACCGGAGGTAGTGCCACCTACTGCCACCTCTTTGATCATTTCCAAGAAAGGCAGCAAGCTCATCTCCTAGACTAGGAATTTCATTTTCTGTCTGGTTCACTCCCAAAGTAAGGGGAATATCATCACC